>JAVFBZ010190402.1:0-14584 GCA_032466195.1 Katharina tunicata
ATTTTTCATGTAGTTTGACTTAAATGAAGGGAGATGGATATCAAAAGCTGTTGAACGCAAAATGCGTGCATGTACATGTACATTTCTGATTTGAACAAATATGGCATATACATAAGAAGGAGCCATTGAATTTAAAGATTTATAAATTAAAATAAGCATTTTGAATTTTATTTTTTTATTATTATCATACAAACCCTCTTCACGTACATGTAGGTACTAGGGTCCCCAATTTCACACAGACTCCTCAAGCTAAGGCAACCTTACATGCAGGTTTTCTCCCAGCTATCACTAACGAGACGATCCTCTTTCACTAAGTCGATCCATTTGCTTCTGATCACCTTTAAATGAGTAAGAGAATCTTTTTTACTCCTATATAAGTGTCTCCGCGGAAATTATTATGCTATAGTCACCATGACTTTAATTGAAGGAGGCTTACTGTAGGCCTACCTACATGAATATTGAGGTGGATTTGACATTATTTCAGATATTCTGATGTTCTGAATTCCGTATCAGCCTTTGCAAATAGTACAAGACTAGTTGACCTTTAATTTGGCCTCTGGCTCACATTTCCACGACTTGTCTTCACTATGATGGCATGAAAATGGTTTAAAATCATTCACCTCATATCATCAAGATTTTTCAGGGGTGATGTTTCCCGTTTTGTTTTCATTTGACAAACATTTATATATTTTTTAAATTTATTTTATCTTCAGTGTAACCTGTGCAGGTACACGTATGATGAGAAAGAGTGACCTGGTACATGACTACATACATGTATGTGTACGTGTCAGTCTTAGCATATTATGCAGCATCATGCATTAAATACTGTGAGATAAATGCTTCTTCACTGTATGTGTAGTTGCTAGGTACAAAAACCTTTGAACACCACAAGGGAAAAACGATCATCATCGTGTGGGAGTGGTTGAGCGAAAGCCTTCTGTGTACTGGTTCCCTCTGACCTAATTTGAATTGGGAATCCGATTTGTTTTGGTGTCCTGTTGTTCGTCCTGTAGATGTATTGTGGTATCTTCTGTGTTGCCATTGTTATTTACATGTAGGGCTGTTTCCATCACCGATTGGGATGGTACATGTCCATCATATAAGTGAAATAAACTTTAGTACATGTAAGACCCCAATGAAAAAAAAGGCAAACAACACTGGTATTTCATTAGAAGCTGGGATCTTAAAGTCACATGTATACGCACCCAAACATTCTGTAATTTGGGTTTTCACAGAATCACCTGAATTATATATATATTCATCAAAAAGTAAAAGTTAGAGGTATTACATTAATTCTAACCCCAGATTTGAAGGTAAAGGTATTTTAAATGCCTGGTAAAAGTAAAAAAAAATTTAAATTCTGTCAGAAATTTTAATTGGAAATGTGTCAATCTACTGTCACATTTCAGACACACTTTGATGTACCGACGTCACTGCGAGTCAACCAGTAAGCCACACCCCTTACAAGGCTCAAAATTAACATTGGCTCGTTACAAACAAGGTCATTCACCGCGGCTGGATCAAAGTCTTTGTGAGCAAATATGGCCAGCCCTCTTTCCGTTAAATTCGAATAACTGCTAGGTTTGTCCTGGTCCATACAAGCTTTGTACCCAGTGAATAAATTTTATTTTAACGGGATTGTTTTAGTTTGTTAACAAAAATCAAATCTTGTAAAAATCAAGGCAAACGGAATTAGTTGAAAAATCAAATTTTTGGGTGCGTATGTGACTTTAAAATAACCAGACTGATGGATTTTTAACAGCTGGATTTCTCTCAACGTTACAGAAATATCACATGAGATAACAATACATACAATAACATATATATCTGCATCTTGTATAAATATAATATGGTAACAGCTAACAAAATGAAATCTCTATTTTATTGTAAAATTCATCTATTTGCTACAGTGTATTAACTTTTTTTATGTCGTCTGTATATTTTTTCCAGATCAGTTCTATTATTATTATTATTAACATGGGAGTGGAAGGGAAATTCCAGTTTGCTATAGACAGAGGGGGCACCTTTACTGATGTGTGGGCGCGGTGCCCTGGGGGTAAAGTACGGGTGTTAAAACTTCTATCAGATGACCCTGAAAATTACCCTGACGCACCAAGAGAAGGTATTAGAAGGATAATTGAACAGGTATATGTCTACGTTTACAGGTAGATACACGGCACCCTGAAATGCCTGGTATGGATTCTATGTTGTACATGTATGAATAGCATTTATGTAGTTTGCAACAATAACTGCGCTTGGTTGATGGGTGTTTACATGGTAACATCATGTATCCTGTCCTTGGTGCAGATCCTCCTATGATGTATCGCACGGGCTCAAGTCTCCCAGTGGACCTGAGTTATACATGTATGAGGGAGTCACATGAGGTGACTTTGGCAATCGCGGGGGCGTTTTTTACGAGGTTTCCTCTCGGTTTTCCGCCGAATTGAGTAGAATAGATTAAGAAGTGGAGAATCTGTCGTTATATAAATGAAATACCTTTAAGTACGACGTTAAACACCAATCAAACAAAAAAACAATTAGGTAGTTGTTTGGCCTTTTTGTGTCATCATAAGTGGCACTCCCCCTGCTGTCATCTACATCACTGTGTTGTGAATGGTGCAATGAGATTCGCTAAAACAGCTTACAAAACAGCTTACAAAACATAAAATGATTTTGAATCTCATAAAACTTATTTGTTATGTAATGAACAAAATACATCTCTGATATGTTTGTACCTCAGAAGATCATTTGGCATAAATCCTTTAAACTGGACTGAATTTGTGTTTCAGGAGACAGGTAGCAGCCAGCCTCAGTCTCAGCCTTTAGATGGTGGCCAGATTGAGTGGATCAGAATGGGGACCACTGTGGCAACAAACGCTCTGCTGGAGAGGAAAGGAGAGAGAATGGCCCTTGTTATCACTAAGGGATTCAAAGACCTCCTGCACATCGGGAACCAATCAAGGCCTCATATCTTTGATCTGGTAAGGTACTTCCATGTACTGTTGTTCTTTTCTGTATTTATTGGTAGCCTTATGTGGTTTTCCAGGATGCCTGGTGGGGAGATAAGTGTACCATCGTAGTCTCTGAACTACAGGATATCAGGAAGAGGATTTGTTGTGGTCTCCTGTTTGGATAGGCGGGAGCGTTTTTCTGCATTGTTGCTCTATTAGCTGAGGGGCATCCGTTAGCTGATTTCATGTAATGTCCTGTTTGGCGTCCTGTAAATATACCCTTGTGTCTTCTGTGTTGCCAGCATCGTTTTGGGGTGTTTCCTTCACCCATTGGGCCAGCATTCTGTCATGTGACTGAAATAAACCCAAGCCCAGTGTAAAGCCCTTATCACACAAACTAACAAACAACTTGGGCTTTCTCTGTAAAAATTAAACATGAAACAGAAGTCACCCACCCAGGACTGTCTTACAACATGGGCACACTTGACTGTTGATCCTAACTTGCCTGGTGTCCCCACAATTTTAGGAGCCCCGCAAATTTATTTTGAACTAAAAGGTATCTTTAGGGCCTCGGAATATTGCTTTGATCATTGGCCTTAACCAGTCTTCAGACTTACCTGGTCTCACCTTAAAAAAATAATTAATTGATTACTGAGGTGAACAGTTATGAACAATGCACCCAGAATGTCTTGTAAATGTGCTCTTCTTACATACACTGGGTAGGTTACTCCTGTAAAACACGAAAGCTCTGTCTCAGGGAGACTGTTTACACCTTTTTGTTCAGCTTATTTCTTAGATTAATGACCAAGGCTTCTGTTGTAGACTTCATTTAAAAATCAGTGGTGCTCTCTGAAATAATGGATGACACAGAGTTGGTGTTGTGTGGTGTTATTAGAAGTTAAATTCCGAAATCTGCAGACTATGTCTTATTTTTTCACGCTCGGTGTCCTGATTTTCAGACTGTACACTTTTATTTGAATGAAATAACTTCAGTGCAGATTAATCTACGTATAAAACAAGTCAAGGATAAAAGACAAAAACTGGTCTTTTTGAAAGAAAACTCCTCTTAGGATGGGTTATCCCCCTTTAAGTGTGATTAATATTACCTCCCCTTGTATGTTTTATCAGCAAAGCAATACTTGTGCTTAGAAAATCATTGTGCTTTTTTCCATTATCATATTTACACACTTTTGTATTCATGTTGTTTTATTTAATTGCCTTTAATATATTGTAATGTTATCTATGTAAAAATACTTGAAGGTACTAGAAAAAACGCTGAAACATATTGTATAATTATGCAGCTTGGTTTTCATGTAGGATTTTATCTTATCAATTTGACTAAAGGCGAATCTTCTCCTAAGCTTCTCCTTCTCTTTTATACTCTTGAGTATGGCGTTAAACACCAATTAAAGAAACAATTTTCTCTTCTGCAATTCTGCAATTGTAATGGATATCCATCTGTTTAACTGCCTGGTTTACAACAACAAAATTCCCACTTTTGCAGCAGCTTATCATACAGTTGTAAAACAGATTTTTATATTTAGTTCACAATTCTTAATCACACCGTGCTAATAACAGGGTGATTTCGTTCTTACCCCGCTTATTGCGGTTAAAGGCTGACAAAATGGCCAATCAATACACAGAAGGTTAGATGAATCGCTAAGGACGATGACCGAATTGAATCCCCGTCAAAGTATCTGGTTTAGTACAAATTCACCATTTGACCGTACTATAGTTACATGTACTGTATATACAACAACAACAACGCACAGTCATTGTTTAAGGGAAACACCCTTGAGTATGATGTTTAAAACCAAACAAATAAATAGATTAATAATAAATAAAATTATTTTAGTGGCAAGAAAATGGATGAATCTTAGTGTTTTTCTCTCAGAAAATAGAGACAGCAGATGTTTTATACGAGGACATTATAGAGGTTGAGGAGAGGCTGGTTTTAGAGCAGGATAAATGTGAAATCAAAAGAAACTGTGATAAGGTCAGAGGTGTGACAGGTGAACAGGTAGGTTATCCTCAATACATTTCTATTTGAGAGCGGGTGGTTGGGTGGGAGGTGCCTTTTACCTGGGGCTCTCTGTTTTAAGGGCAACCATGAAGCCAATTTGTAGTGGTGCCCTGTTTTTTGTTATGTAAATGTACTGTGACTTCTTCTGTGTTACCAGCCTCCTTTAAAGTTGTTTCCGTCACCCATTGTGTTATCACACCGTCATTTGAGTTAAATAATCTTAATTACGGCATAAATTCCCAGTCAAACAAACAAAGCAACATGTATTTGTGATGTACATGTAATTCTGAGGTTGTATATAAAGTACTGACATGGTTACCTTGGTAACATATGGCACGTTTCAATGAGTGATAAACATCGCGTTAGGAAATATCTTCGTCTTTCATCAGACAATCTCACCTTGATATTATTCTCATTATTATCTTTTATAAATCTTTTATCGTTTATCACTTTTGCTTTATGGACCTCGGTGACCGACTGGCCATGGGCATTCTTGTCAATACCGGTAGATCTCTCAGCTTTTTGTGTCAGTTGGTAAAGGTACATGTATGCTGACATTGCCTAGCAACTAGTTGAAGTAATTTGTCCTGTCGGTCTATTTCAGAAAAATGCATTAGTTTTTTATATTCATTTCAGTTGGAGATTTGGCAACCTGTTAATAAGGAAAAACTTAGGTCGGAGTTTGAAAGAATTAAGAAAAAAGGAATCAGTTGTGTTGCTGTTGTTCTCATGCATTCATACACGTAGGTTTTTTAAAAATTATTTTTAATATCTGAAGTGAAAACTTCTGTCAAAGACTGTTAGTCAATTGTTTCTAACATTGTACATGCATTGCCAATGTTTTCATCACATTGACAATTATACTTTATCTAAAAAGTTGACCGGTGATCCATTAGTTCCACTGATAATGTTAACGTAGTACACAAGTGAAATTCATGAAAGACTTAGTTTGAAAGAATATTTCGGCTTTTTTTCCCCATCTTCCTCTTTGGTTTCTTCCTTCAAACTTACAGTATATGGCCTGGTGGTTTCTCGAGAGCTTCCTCTGTCCCGGTTCTCTCTGATCAGGAAACTGATTTGTTGTGGCGTCCTGTTAGTTATCCTGTACATGTACATGTAACTGTCCTGTAGTATCTTGTCAGTGCCATTAAGCAAAGGGTGTTTTCCTCCACCCACTGGCCCTTTGGCTAAGGGCAGTCTGCTTCCAGATTATATTCATGCTGTCATTCTTAACACTAGAGGAACATTATTTTTCCAACAGCACTTAAGCGACTTCACATTTTTTTTGTTGTGTTAGAGTCACTGTCTACTGTTGGAATACACTGCTGTCATATAAGTGAAATATCCTTGAGCACGACGTTAAACACCAATCAATCAATCAACTTTCAACCACTGGGCTGGCAGACTGTCAAACAATGTACAACCCCAAAACAAACACATAAATGAAACTTATCTGCTGTCCTTCTCATCAATGTGGATGGACATCATGGTCATATACATGAATGTGAAATATCTTTTTCACAAATAATTATAACTGACATTCATGCAGTGTTTGCATATTTCATATCTATATTACATGTTTGATAAGTTAAATTGGCACTTCCCTTGTGATGTCTAAATAAATAGTAGCATGTACCTAGGCCTACCTGAAGCTTGAGGGATCTTGTGAAATCTTTATCATCATATGACGTTAGTTACATGCCCTAAAAATTAAAATCCATTACATTTAGTGTCCAAATAGTACATGTAGTTACCATTTTATTTAAATTAAACAACTTGATTTTAAAATTATTACATACATGTACATATAATGGCTTTGCTAAATACATGTATGACTAAGTTGTCGTGCTTAATGTATTTCAAGGTATAATGGTCATGAAAAGATTGTGGAGCAGGTTGCCATGGAGACGGGGCTTACACACGTGTCTCTGTCGTCAGATGTCATGGCGATGGTGAGAATAGTTCCCAGAGGCTATACAGGTTGGTCAAAATCATTTTCTAAATCCACATAAAAACACATAATTTCAAAATGCATCATTGTCAAGGTCAAACAAAGTAATGCTAATGTGAACATTGCAGTTTTGGATATCAAGATTATTTCTCAAATGAATGTTTCCATAATTTGTATTTAAAGTATTTTGTTTGAATGTACATGTAAATGCAAAGTTAAAGTTACTATACCGCAGAATTTCGACCAAAAATCCACTGAAACAAGTTTTAACCGGGTTTTCTATATGTTTCTAGTATGGCCTGATAAGCTATCAGAAAATATCAACCTCGAGAATGTGCGATATACCGTATTAAAAGTATAAAAAGGATGTAAAATCTATAATGCATTATAGATTTTACAGTATGGATTTTTGGCCTTTACTTATTTAAAAAAAAATGTGCAGTAGGCCTTGTTTGTCTCAGTTTCAAGTTATGAAAGCTTAATTTAAATTATTGATATTTCATTTAATGTTATCATAATTAAAATACATTTCTCATGCTTTTTTATGTGTCTAATTAAAATGTAAATTATGAGTTATAGAAACATTATAAGTAAATTACTCATGCACTCAATCTTTTTTTAATCTCCTTAAATCTTACAGCGTGCGCTGATGCCTTTCTCACACCTTGTATCAAACGTTACGTTCAAGGGTTTTCTTCAGGTTTTAAAAATGGCGTCAAGGTGGGTATCTACCTCTAGGAAAATCTTTTAAATTGAATTTCGTCTGTGGTACTTACATTTTAAAAACTGTGTTAAGGTATGGTTATTGCTGTCATTATTAGTTGGCCCACCCTACACCTTTACGCGTACAATGTATACGGTGTAGTTAGAATGATCTAAAATTCAAAAGGCGTAACATAATTTGGCTTTTTGTTATATAACAATAGGTTTTTTTGGGACTTCTAAATAAACATTAAATAATCACCATTTAAAACTTAAACCCATTTCACAACACTTTTATAAACATACGGTCCACCTCGAACTCCTTTATATATCTAAAATCCAATGTTTACAACTATTTTAAAACTAAGTTTCCATGTCGACACAGTGTGAAAACATCAGGACATTAGGACCAGAATCTAATTTGTCAACTTTTAATAATCACAAATTATTATGATGTAAAACCCCATTCATACAAGCAAAAAATAATTTTTCTGTCAATTTCACTTCACATATATTCATGTAGGTTGAAATGGTCAGATATTTCTTCCAGGCATACATGTACCCAGATTCATGAGATTATGTGAAATAAGTGTTGTCAGAAAAAAATCAGAGTAATTGTTTGAACTATGCTTTCATTTTAATTGTCTCTTTATTGTCTTATCAGGACATGCGAGCACTGTTCATGCAGTCAGATGGAGGATTAACTCCAGTTCAAAAGTAAGTTTTCTCTTAAAAATTAACCTTTATTTTGCTTAGTCAAATCAGAAATAAATATTCACATTTAATTGTTTAATACTGAATTCATCATATACATAAAATTATTTGAGTTAACCAACGTGTCAGTCAATGAGTGATAATAGTAGGTTAAGACAAGATGTCAGTTTACTTGTAAAGTATCTTTAAACATGGACAAGAAATTGGACTACAGTGCACCAATGTCGGTGGATACAAATCTCTGTCTTTTCAGTTTCACATTCTGTTCATTTTGTAAAGTCATGAATAATATAAATTGTTATCTTACTATAGCCTTGATAATCTCCCTCAAAAGCTTTTGATCATTGTGTGATATTATATCACTAGTGATATTATTCAACAGTAAACACGTCATAGAAAGATGACATCATATTTTTACATCTTCACTATTGCGGCGTCACTATGATGTCACAACGTTTATATACTTTGTTGCAGAAAAACATAACAGGTCAGTCCCTGTCTTTCTATGACGTTGCCAGGTGCATGTGTACAACAATGTGTATCCAGACGAATCAGTCCAAAATGTACAGATTTCTGCACGAAAATCTCCTCAAAAGTGCTAAAATGTGTAGTGTGAGAAAAGGATTAATCAACTCGAGCCAGTGTAACAGAATGAATATCACTCTCGTTTTTTAATTTAAAAAATTAACAATTCGAGTCATATTCATCATAACACACTGATTGTTAGTTAGCCTCTATTATTTTTTCCCCTCTCTCTTTAGGTTTAATGGTTCTCGGGCTATTTTGTCTGGCCCTGCAGGAGGTGTCGTGGGTTACGCCCTCACTACCTACCAGAAGGTTTCCAATCTACCTGTCATTGGATTCGATATGGGAGGTAATAATTCGCTTTCTTAATCCAGACACATTTCTCTTCTCATTCACTTGTGCTCGGAAGTCCTCGAATGTACTGCGCACATCATCTCGGTTTGAACAAAAAGATTTTGATGTTTTTTCGTACGCCTACATGTACATGTACTTGTACATGTATCAGGCCGAGCTAAGTGATGAGAGCCAAATAACGAGAAATCAGGCGAGGTTTTGCTGATTGCATTCACTATGATATTGATAAGGAAGATAAGGCTAGCTTTATCTTTACATTCCTATTGGTCTAACATCCGAATATAAAAAATATGACCTCTTGAACTCTCCTGTCTTGATTCCATCTACATGTATTTTTAGCTACTAGAATAAATTTTGCTTAAAGTCACATACGCACCCAAATTTTTATTTTTCAACTCATTCTGTTTGCCTTGATTTTTACAAGATTTGATGCTTGTTCAAAAATTAAAACAGTCACGTTAACATAAAAATTATTCATTTGGTACAAAGCTTGTACAGACCAGGAGAAATCTAGCAGTTATTCGAATTTAACGGAAAAAAAGGGCTGGCCATATTTGCTCACAAAGACTTTGATCCAGCCGTGGTAAATGACATTGTTTGTAACGAGCCAACATTTTGAACCTTGTAAGGGGTGTGGCTAACACGGTTGACTCGGAGTGACGTCGGTACATCAAAGTGTGTCTAAGGTGTGACAGCAGATTAACACATTTCCAATTAAAATTTCTGGCAGAATTTTTAATGTTTTTTACCTTATTACCTTAAGATTCCTTCAAATCTGGGGGTAGAATTAACGAAATACCTTAAACTTTTACTTTTTGATGAAAATATATACAATTCATGTGATTCTGTGAAAACGCAAAATACACAATATTTGGGTGACTTTAAACTACATTGTAGCTAAAACTTTGATGGATTTTCAACTTATGGTTATATTGATAAGCAATGTCTTGGCCTAGATGCTAAGAACATTTTCAAGCAACTAGCATTTAGCAACTGTTCTTAGCAATTAGACCGAAACGTTGCTTATCAATATACCCAGAAGTTAAAAATCCATCAAAGTTATGAGTTTTCTTATGTTCCCAGTTTCTAAATTCCGCTAAAACAAATTAGCTGACTTACATGTATTTTTGTTCTTTAATGTAGGAACATCAACAGATGTCAGTCGATATGCAGGGCAGTATGAACATGTGTTTGAGACGACAACTGCTGGCATCACAATACAAGCACCACAGGTAAATATCCAGATATAGGGCGGTAGTTTATTGAAGCAGCCTTTTCCCTGGCCCTCTCAGAGCTAATGGGTATCAGTAGTGTCGTGCTTGGTGCCCTAGCTATCATTGGATTGAGTAGTTATTATGCTTGTGTTTATGTATTAAAGAGCTATAGAACCCCCTTTTTATTGTCGACTGACTCACAGATCTTGAATTACCGTACTGCTTCATTCTGCTCACCAAGGTATCCCATCAGTTATTACTGAGTATTTCAACATGCAAAAAATCCAATTATTCCACCAAAAAAGTTTCTTCAGCTAATGACAGACCATGTATTTCACCAACATGTAAACTTGCCAACACATAGAAAATTCAATCTTCTTGACCATGTGTATTGTAATTTTGACTTTAACCATGTGATGATTACAGTGACTACCTACATTGTGTACCTCCTATCAATTGCTATTTTAGTTACAAAAATTTTGCATTAAAGGTAAACCTTGCAGACTTTTCAGTTTTTCAAGGGTCATTCTTACCCTTGACCAACTGAAAAGTCTGCAAGTGATCCTTCGTAACTGTATCACTTGTTTTCGGTTGGTGGTATTGAAGTTGAATTGCTGTGGTATGACTATGAAATAATCTGAGATTCAGTGTGGTTGAGCATTAGACTACAGAACCCCCTTCACTGTACCTGAAATAGGTTCCATCCCCCCTGTGAACCGGACAGTGTAGGCATATAAGGGAAGTTTTCCAGTGGCTGTGGTGTTCGAGGGGTCGTTTTTTCAAGGTTTCTTCCCGGTTTTCTACCACACACCAGCAACGCAAATTAATAAGATTAGTAAGTTGCCATTTAGGTGAAATAGTCTTGAGTACGACGTTAAACACCTATCAAAAACAAAAGTTCCATTACAGTAACGTGATCTGTGGGAGGCTCTCGTGCTCTGGAGATCTCTGAGCAGAGGGCATCATGAATTTGATATGTAGTCTTTTTCTTTTGTCCTGTCTTTGTCCAGGAACTGGTCCAAATCATTGTTGTATGACGTCACACCAGAACATAGTTTCTTTGTATGTTGTTCATTTAAGTCTGGTTTAACTTTGAACAACCCAGCCCTGGCATCCTTGTCTGCTGACAGTGTCGTTGATTTAATATAATTTTATCATCTTGTGCTAAGTGTTTTGTGTTGTGTTTGTTTATAAAAAATTAAATAAAACATTTATTGTGTCTTAGCTAGACATCAACACTGTAGCAGCTGGTGGCGGATCCATGTTGTTTTTCCGAGCTGGGATGTTTGTTGTGGGTCCGGAGTCTGCCGGAGCCCACCCCGGACCCGTCTGTTACAAAAAAGGTAAGGGTTGACCTTATTTTCTATATGGCTCTTTAAGCAATTATGAAAATTAAACTGCTGATTCTGAGTACATGTACATGCTCCAATTTGTTTATAGCGTGCGGTGACCGATATCTTTATGGTGCTCCATAAGCTAAGGGTTATTAGGAATTTGAGTTAGTTGGGGGTGTTAGCCTAAGAAGTGAATAAAACCACCCTAAATGACATTGGCAACAACACAAAAAAAAACAAAACAGGACACCAGAACAAATCCGCTTCTTGATGCCTCTTACATGTACATGTAGCACCAAGAGCTCCAGGGCACAGGAAACTCCCACCAACCACTTGCAATAATTAGAGAAACCCCAAACAAACAAAGAAATACATCTTTGTAAGGTATGTGTAAGTATGCAAAAATCATATAAATCCTGGACTACATGTAGTTTGCAGCCATGAGGTTCCCACTCATGTAGAGGGAGGGGGTTGCAGTGTGGGTGAGGGATACATGTTATATTCTATGAAAACCTCTCTCCACAATCACTTAACACAAGTTTGTAATACATCAGTGTATTTATCTTTGCCAATAAAGACATAATTTTCCCTTCAGGTGGGCCCTTAACTGTAACCGATGCAAATCTGTGCCTGGGACGGATTCTACCGGACTATTTTCCTCACATTTTTGGCGCCTCTGAGAAAGAACCTCTGGATAAAGATTTGACGATGGTGGCCTTTAATAAAGTCACAAAGCAAGTTAGTTTTCTTTGTCTGGTTATCTGTTGGTGCTCTGTGAGTTGTGAGGCTTCAGGAAGCTGACTTGTTGTGGCACCCTGTGTTAATTACATGTAAGTTGCTATTCTTGTTTGGGTGGTTTCCTTCGTCCATTGACCATTGAGTCATTTGTGACGAATAACCTCAAGTACGGCGGAAGACCCCAATCAAACTAACAAACAATGTTATACCCTATTCTGACAGTTCTGAGCAATGTCAAATCTAATGAAATAGAGGGCATTTTTATGTATATGTAAGGAGCTCAAGAAATGTTGTGGTTTGGAAAATTTGAGATGTTAGAAACAATTGCATGCCAAGAAATAATCTAAGAAATATCTATAATAAAAAATAACTCAATAATGGTTTTCACATAAATGTTTGAAGTTTGACATTTTTTATTCACCAAAAGGTACACAAATAAACATTTGATCAGAATATATAATAAATAATATTGGCGGGATTAAAGTCTTACATGTAAGAAGACTTGTTCTATCCCTTGAGTTAGCAGTTTATACAGAGTGACTAATAGAAGTTATAATAATAGTTATTTTAGAAAAGTGTACACAGGAAAAGTTAATAAAACTGCCTATTACCGTCGTCCATAGCAACATTATGAGTTGATGCCCACAATAACTAAAATAAGTTTTTTCTTGAATTGTGATAGCGACACAGTTGATTTTAATGTTTGGTCGAGTTTATTACATTCTCTGGGACCAGTTATTTTTAAAGAATGCATAGAAAGGTTAGTTTGAAAAAAAAGGGCAGTGCAGGTTGAGATGATGTTGTCTAGTTGGACAGTTGTGTATATCAGATAGTAGACAAAAGCAAGTTCGGAAGGAAATTGGCAAATTAAATGGGCTGTAAATAAATTAATAGAAACGAAATGTGCCATTTGGTATGATAACATTTTAAATCTACATGTATAAATACTTGTTACAGGTGAATGAGTTCTTGTCCAGCCAATCAGAGGGCTTCAAATCTCAGCCAATGACAGCTGAGCAGGTTGCTATAGGGTTCATACAGGTTGCTAATGAGACCATGTGTCGACCAATCAGAGCTCTTACTCAGGTCAGTGTCACTTGTAATTTCAGATATTTGTTGCCGTTGATACATCTTCAAAGTTTATGGCTATACAATCGATCTTCCACTCACCAATGTGGTTTATGAATTCAATATATATATATATTTACTCTCCTGTCGCAGTAACATCCATGTTTGAGCAAATCACCAGTGTCTTTCTATGGTTTGGTGATTTCATTTTATAGGCTTTACCCTATTTTGTCCAATATGGCATGACCATGTTACAATGTAATAATTTGGAGTAAAATAATAAATAATGAAAATAATAAGTAACTATAGAGCAAGTTTGATTAAAATAATCTGAATAAATTTGAATATAAAGTAAAACATTTTTAAGTTTTAACATAAGCAGTATAATTATTAAAGCACCCCTTTGCTTGAGAAAACAAACAACAACTTTTCGGCAATTTTGTGCATGATTTGTGCAATTTAATTTTTTAATTAATTTAGTATTTTGAAGAGTTTAACAAAAGGTTTTGCTTTTAATGTTGACAGGCTAAGGGTTATGACACCTCTCGTCATGTGCTGTCATGTTTTGGGGGAGCTGGAGGTCAACATGCCTGTGCTATTGCTAGATCATTAGGAATGTCTTCTGTATTCATACACAAGTAAGATTTTACCACCACCCAGTCACCCACTCTATAGGAACACACATCCAGTCTAGAGGAAAGACACTCACTGTAGAGAAACTCACATCCAGTCTAGAGAAAAGTCACCCACTCTATAGAAACTCTCATCCAGTCTAGAGAAAAGACACTCACTCTAGAGAAACTCACATCCAGTCTAGAGAAAAGACACCCACTCTATAGAACACAAGTACATCCAGTCTAGAGATAAGACACCCACTCTATAGAAACACACATCCAGTCTAAAGAAAAGACACCCACTCTATAGAACACAAGTACATCCAGTCTAGAGAAAAGACACCCACTCTATAGAAACACACATCCAGTCTAGAGAAAAGACACCCACTCTATAGA
>JAVFBZ010190423.1:0-14583 GCA_032466195.1 Katharina tunicata
TTGACGTAATCAACAAACCGTGTACTCTACTAGCTTGCAACCTCTTATCCTGTCTTTGTTCAGCTAAAAGCATTTGTCCTTTTATGGTGTTTGCGCTTACTATGGCCATACTGCTTTGTCGACCAAATGTTGCAAAGCAAGGTCAACAGGTCTGCTATTTCCCATTGCATCGTATTTGATGCGTTACGATGTTTGTCCTAAAAAAATCAGTAAGTTGGTTTGCTGCCTTTTATCCTCTTATAATCATCCATAACGTCCTAATGACTCTGCTAATTCGACCTTTCACTTGTCAACGGACGTATGACATGCTTTAAAGCGTTAAATGATATGTTTATAATCGCTACAGCAAAATGTGGGTTTTTTCTTATACGGGTTTACCTGACGTATAGATTTACTCTCGTCCATTTGGATGACACGTTGTTGAAACAATGACAATGACGTTATTTCTCTATTCAGGGATTTTTTCCAGCAATCAAGACATAGCCAGCTCAGTATAGATGACAACTTCCTGGAGGGATTCAAACTTTCCAGCTGGATGACAAATTTTTGGCATATTGGCAAGTCTGTTTAATTCTCGATTATGGGATGAGGTTCATCCATTAAGACACAGCCGGTGTGAATGACAACTTTCTGAACAGAATCACCATTACTTGAAAATTGTTCCAGGAAGAAGATCGAAACTCTGTAGCCAATGTACAAAAGAAGCAATATGCCAAATAACTGCGACCCATGCACATGTTTGGATCTTATTTTATCAACACCAAAAACAATGATTTGTCCAATAAGATCACCGGTTAAATCCTTTCCAATCCTTCAAATTTGTTTATTTCTTTAATTCGTCCACGGTTCCCACTAACACTAGTTACTAACAGTTACAAGAACATTATAAGCATTTTGGTAAGCAAAAGGCTCAATTTTCGGTGCATTTTATAGAAGAAAAATTATCATGTAACATGTTTCTTTCAATACTTTTTGCCCGAGAGGTGACTACAACTAGAGACATATTTGTTCGTGATTTTCTTGTAGAATATCAGTATCCGCTGTAAATGCACATTACAATTGCATTCACTTAAAAGTTAAATAGCATGCCATGTTTGACAAATTTACGAGGGACGGCACGCTTCCAGCGGTGTTGTTTGAGGACGACATGATGTCTAGCTTCCACTAGTGTTGTCATGTGTGTATCTTGTGTTAACGATGTAAACAGGGCATGTGATTGAAGCCCATTAGCGCTTGTTTGCAAGTAAAAAACTAATTTAGTCTTCAATGTGTGCTGACAGTAATGTCTATCACACAGTTAAGTCGGTTTGTATTCGGGGCAAGGGTTTCGTGTTTGGTATTATCTGATGCTGCTCATAGGAACCTTTGATTCCATCACAGGCTTACTTAAAGTAAATTATATTTTTCATGATCCCAAAGTTTAATTACTAAAATGCATCCTTTGTTGTCTTTACTGGTTACGTTCCTTTCAGAATGGACGATTATCCGAAGACGTATCTTTTTAAGACGCGACACATATTTGCTCTGTATGTGTGAGTGGTCAATCTACACATTTCCAATTTTAGATAATTGTAGATGCAATTTCGTTTTTTGATTGGTTTGGTTTTTATTCACCATATGAACAAATAAATTCCATAAATAAATATAAAAGCATGACATGGCGGGAATAAGGGGCTTGTTCTATTCCAATTAGAATACATTGATAAATAAGTTTAACTTTAAGGCCGGTGATTAAAGGAATATTGGTAGTTTAAGCAACGACAACAACAACATTTAAAAATTAAAAAAAAAAACAAAAAAAAACTACAACATATATTCATAGCTCTCAATGTAATCAGATGCATTCGTTTATATGTAGAAACGAAGGACGTATTTATACAATGAAAAGAAAAAAACAAAAATCAGCAGTCTGGAGTAGGTAATGTTTTGTCGTTAATAAGATAAGATTTTAATTTAGATTTAAATAGCAAACATGAATGAATCTGTTTAACTCTGTTGAAAGTTTATTCCATTCAGGAGGACCCGACGAGGAGAGTGTATAGCCCGTTGCATTTGTGTTTCAATACGGAATATATAAATTAAGATTATATCTAGAGGGGTAGCTGTGGACATCAGATTGTTTCTAAAATAAACATATATGAGCTGAGTAAGAAAATGTGGGAGATATATGAATTTATGACAGATGTAAACTTAATCAAATGTTAAGGTATTATGGACGAATTATTATGAAAAAGATAAACTTCGTATAATTTTGTGAAACTTATCCAACATTTCGTTATTTCGATTTCACGTGTTTACGCAGTGTAACAAGACGAAACTAGACAAAACGAGATCTTTATTAAAATAGGGGATGTTGATTTTACTAGTTTCATGCTGCTGCAAGTCAAAGTTTGTTAATCGTGTTACGCAAAAATACCATAAAAAAAACGAAATGCGATGACTTTCGTTACGTTTTTTTTTTTTTCGCTTTAGGCAACGCGAAAAAACGATGTAACACACTTTCGTCTTTTATGCTCTGTGCATGAACGGAAACCTTTATCTCAATTATGAATTCATCTCGATCGGTGTCTGTTCGGCAGTGGTTCGTATTGAACAACTCATACTACCCAAGCCAGCGTCTGTTAATCAGTAGCTCAAAATAAATCATGCGATCAAAGCTCCGACAATTACTCAGCGGCTCGCTCTACAACGCTCTTGTGATCAATTAGTCACTGGCTCGGCCTATACTACTCGTACATTCCCAAACTCATACACACCTGTGAAGTATACACAATGGTACCACCGTCCCATAGATGTCTGTTACCAGTGTGTATATCATTCTCAAAAAGACAGTCAACTCATTCTGCTCATCGTCGAGTCTTCGGATCCGGGGTATTGACTGGCCATGTTGGTATAGATCTAACAAAGTTATCCCTGCGTGCAGTTTGCGAATAGATTTGTAACTGAAAGGGTTGTAGTGCTTCACGACTTCACATGTATTTTTCAGCTTATTACTCAAATTGAATCTTGAGATAACTTTTTCTCTGTTTATTTTTCAATGAGTGGGTAGTCAACTTTAGACGATTTATTCTCCAGTGCACTTTTGTGCGGTACTATTACTACGACAAGCAAAACGATGTCTTGTCGTTACATAAGTGCTGGTATTCATCTCAGTCTCGAGAAAGGTACGAGCCTATTTTAGTATGTGAGTATATATGGCGTGCGTAAACCCGATATTACCAAATAAATACGCATAAAACAAAATGATGTTAATTTTATTAAACTGTTTCGTAATTTAATTTAAAAAATGTCGCTTTTCAAAGGATTATAAGACAAACAGCTCAATTGACGATGATGACGAAATATAAGTATGAGTATAAATACGAAAGATTTCGCAGACACATTCGCATTTTGAGTAATTTTATTTCTGTTGTTTATGTAATGAGATATCTTCCTTGCAACACAAAGTCCTTCATTAACCAATCTGTATCTCTACGGTCGTCATGTCTAACTTGTCTATCACGTGAGGCGGAAAATTCATTTGATTGCCGGTTATTGCAGAATGATAAACCATAGCCTTATGCTCGCAGCTGCCCCATGCGTGAGATATTTTACAAATTGCGTTGATTAACCATATTTATATGTTTGTTAAAAATAAAACATTAGCTTTTTGTTTCTTCTCCAAACAGTACATTATCACACAGTTACATAGCGAAACTAGGTGAAGCACAATGCGCGACGCGTCTACTCACACAAAGTACAAGGCAGCAAACAGATGCAGAAAAGTACATAGGCTTACGTGAAAAAACGAAATAACGAAAAACTGAAAGTCATAGCATTTTATGTTTAAGTTTTGTTGCGTTACTTGTTTAACTAAAGCGCAACTAGAAAAAAAGAAATGTCTAGCAATTCCGCGAAATGCTTCGATAGGTATATATAGTTTCAGCAGACGTAGACCCTATATCTTGAAGATCGTTCACTGAATAGGGCTGAATCTTGCTCAGGTTTGTGTGATCAGCTTTTTGTGATCAGCTACAATTTGAGTCTTAACTGTTGAGCAGGCAATCAACTCTTGAAAAAGCTCCCACAGTCTTCCTATTATATTCCTCCATTCTCAAAGTCACCAGACGTTGTAGATATGTTAAACCAACTTGTACTATAGGCTATGCTGCCACGATAGTACTCTTGAAGCACTATATTTATCAAACGCTCTTGTTATAATCCAAGCGGGCTAATGGATGTACCTTTGTATTTATTCCATTCAGGGTTGAAAACTCTGAACTTTTGGTGTCCACTTATTTATATTAATATCCACCTGGCAGACTTGCCATGTCAATAAATTGCCTATGTAAATTGCGCAAATTTATATATATAGTACAATATCACACTCACAAGGTTACTAAATCACATACAAACAGGAATGTAAGGAACACGGTGTTTGTCTGCGGTTTGTTTATAATATGGTTGTTTTCTATGCTGGATATTAAACAAAACGTAAGAAGTATAAATGCAGAATTTTCCCTACTTGTACATATATTAAAAATAATAATTAACACTCACTAAATGTAATATATGCTTTGTCATAATCTAATAAAAATCATGATATGAGTTGATTATATGATTAATCGAAGTGAAGTTTGGAATCTACAAATTGATGAATTTATAGACGTTTATGTGTGTTCTATTCTTAGCAAGGTGGGACAAAACAATACGACTATTACAATATGTGTATTAATATGTTTTATGTATATAGTTGAAGTGTCAGACTTCATTTCTTGTACGCCTTTTTGACGCAAACGTCCCGCTGGGAAGCCATACTTACCAGGGAAGCTGAAACTAACCTTAAAACTGGCAAATCTGTGAAAACAACAAAATTTATTTGAAGGAAACAGCTTTTCGTTTGATAAAAATACCAATAAATACAATAGCACATACATATAGACTGAAAGAGGACTTAAATCAAAATACGTTCGTGGCTCACTGTTTAAAGAAGGAAGGTGACCCCCGTGATCCAAATATTTATCTTTTTCCAACACACATCAACAATATATTAAAACAATAACCTGATTGAATAATTTGCCTGTGACGCAAATCCGCAGCAAAGACTATATCTTACTTCTTTTACCGGAAGGAAAGATATGATGAAAAAGTGATAAACACCGGGTGATTGTTAATGTCACTGGGGTCAATGGATGTGGCAGAGCTTTGAAGACAAGGTGCTCGAGTAGTATGTTAGTGGATGCTTCCTGTGTTCTGGAGCAATTATTTTGAGTTAAGGGGCAAGTTTAACCGATTTGTTCTTGAGTATTGCACTGTTAAATCGATGGCTTTTTATTTTATCACATTGCTTATAGACCTGTATTTCTTTGAAGCCAAAAGCCATGAGGCTATAAGTCGGATACAAATACATAATTTAAGCAGTGAGGCATTACCATAATTTTCCTGAAAACTATGCTTCTTTAGAGTTACCATTACGTCATAGATGGCTGAAGTCTTCCAACGGTACGTACGTATTTCACTAAGCATGTGAAGATGTCAATTTGAAGTTTGAAAAACGACACGGGAACGAAAATTTTCAAATGGATTTTCCGATAGTATCTGCAGGATATTGTCAGCTGCAAGTTCACACAATGTGATATTCTATGTTAATTTAAATCAGTAAAAATAATTACATTTACTATGTTCTAAGACTTTTCCAGCAAAGCAATTCGACTTAAACATTAATATCTAGATGCAGAGTTGTGTGTTGACATATAACTATATATGATTCAACTATATAGAACAGTGGTTAACAAGAAGTGCATATTTCAATTTTTGCACCTACCGCTTGTAACTTGTCCAATTAAGTTATTTGCAATAATGTGTGGCATAATTGAATTCTCCAAGATAGTTTAAGTGTTAAAAATGCACACCACGCCCATTGGTAACACTTTAACGGTACTTAAAGTTGTGGTTAGGAGTATAGCAAGATGACCGCCGAATTCGAACATCTCCCTCAATAACCCTAATTTAGATTTGATATTATTTTCGAAGAGCGAGTGTTTGGCACATACTCACTCGAAATATTATATTCTGGTAAGAAGTCTACAGCGAATTGAAGAAAATTGACAATAAGCATTGAAAAAAGACGGCTAGTGCAAGTTATGTGCCGTACCATACGGATATTTATAATGATTTAGCATTGCACAGTTCTGTATCACGTCTTACTTCTCGGCAGCCCTTTAAACAGATGCCACTTTACATGTCACATCCTCGATGACACACACAAAAAAGCCTGCCTTTGCGGAATAATTTGTTTATAAGGCTCTAAGTTTCTGATGCAGTAAGAGTCAGGCATATCAAAATTATTCCTGGAAATGTCAGAAAGGAGGAAACGCCAGAAAACGTTCCATTCTAACGTTAGCCTGAAGCACCAGCTGTCATCTTGGACGACATCACAACATGGCCATCGCGGACAGTTTCGAGTACATCATGACATCAAGTACGGCTCAGCTATAACACGAATTATGTTATTCGTAACCATGTAATCGGTACCAACAAATTTCTCCTTTTAATAAGGTTATGCCCATACGGCACGGTCACCTGGCTTGTATGTGTTGGATGGTGTACAATATGTTATAAAATAATTACCAGTTTGGATGCTTATTATGTATGCGATAGACAAACAATCGAGAAAAATGAAAAAAAAAGGTAAAAAAATTGTATTAAAAAATAATTATTGTCCCTACCTCATTATATTATATATATAAACAGGTTTTGAAAAAGACCGCCCAAATCACTAGGGTACCTCTCCTCTCCAAACGCATTTTCCAAATAAACGACTCTCCTACTTGATTACTAGATACAGTATCTGCTAGATATACCATGTAATAGCGCTCACAATTGGTAATTTAAGCTTACTATCTTTGATTCAATTATTGACAGCTACATTTTTCAGCGTTATTTTTTGAAGTCGACCTGACGTAAATTTTCTAACTTCTGTGCCATGTATACTCTAGTGTTGATCTAACTAACGGACTCTGCACACTTGCTCGCAGGTTGTTAACTTGTTGTGGCCGCGTTGAAAGCTTTTTCTGCTCTTTGTGTTTGCTTTATCTTTGAGCTTGTTTGTTTGGCGACTGTCTGTGGTCATGTATCATGATAACAGGATATTAGCACCATTGGAACGCACTTTCTGCATTGCGATGCTGGTGAAGACCCCAACTAAGTTACCGGGTCTGCCTACTAAGACTATAAATTTCAACGCAATTTTGCCTGGTTGGAAAGTAACTGCCTGGTGGTCCGACTTCAAGGTTTTAAAAAATTTAATTTCTGACAAACTTGTTCGTTAGATTTGGTTCTGTTTATTGTTCTTTGTTACCGAAATATCTCTTATTTGCCAGGAGTAATGATTTGATCGATTTTTGAGCTAAAAACTGTGCTGAGATGGTTGACTAAAATTGCAGCTGCAACTTGAACCGACATTAATATACACTCGTCTTGTCTCAGACGCCTACAGTGCCTTGAAAACGTCCTGTAAACAACGGAGAACTGTGAGTTTATTACTGGTCATTAGTAAAGATTAAAATATCTTTTGATCCGGTCTTAAAATTTGAACATCTAAATGGGAATCTAATATTGATATTGAACAGCGTAGCTATTTCATTTCAGACTGTACTAACAGGGTTTAATTAAAAATGTCCATGACAATCTTAATTGAATTTTTAAAAAATGAAGTTCTTCAGTTGGTTATAGCCCTTTCAGTCCATGACTTCAATGCCACTATAGTCTCATTTTCAAAAGAATTTTCGGGCGACCCTCGGACGAAATCCAACAGAACATATAGTGCTGGCGGCCCACCAAAAATAAAGCATCGACATAAATACAAATTTAAAAAAAAAAATAATGATTGAAACAATTATGTTTCAGACAGTTTTACAAATGTTCTATCTTGTCACTTTTAAAAATTTAAATGGAAATATTTAAATGATAAATATATTTGGAATTTTTAACACTTATGTCTGTCCTCTTTGGTTTATTTGATTTCTCTTTTTGATGTAGGTCCTTGGGCCTTTCCGATTGAAATGCATCAGTTCTACACAGTAAATTCCAAGGAGGACTTGTTTGACAACATTTCTGGCGATGTTGTCATCAAGTTCCTGAAGAGGATCGGTATATATCACAAGACATAATTCTTAATGAAAACAAAATCATAATTGGAATTTTTTAAATTGCTCTATTTATAGCTATAATTTTTACTACTTCAACTTCACATAGCTACAATTTTTACACATGAAACATTTATTTGTTTCAATGCCTATTTGGAATTTGTATTGCTTATGTCTGTCCTATACAGCTCATTTTGTTTTGCTTTTTGATGTACAACATTGGGTAAGTTGATATTGAAAGAGATCAATCTTAAAGTATTAAATATTAAAATGTCTACGCCAGAGCGTAGCTGAAATACCGCTGAACGTGGCGTTAAACACCAATCAATCAATCAAAATAACTGTTTCAATGTTCCTTTCGTTAACTTAGTTTCATTCAACATTCAATTGACTCATAACAGAAGTACAAAAATGGTCAGAACGGATGTGAACTACTAGCACAACTGCTATATTGAAACCTTAAATACGTATTCCTGAGTAGTGATTCTGTTCAGATTATATAACGTTATTTTGAATATTTTCCAGACTGAAACATATCCCGATCCTCAAATAGTAACAAGCATAGCCTACTTGAGTCGGCCTTTGTGACCGTCAAATTTTGTTCATGTTGACTTTTGATTCTGAAGAACACCTATTCGATCTACATAATTATGTAGATGATCAACGCACATATCTGCAATATTCGTTCTAGATGCGCCTTGTTAGCACCTCATATCTGATTTATCTACCAGACACTACACTGTGCAATGGAAATTGTTAGACTTGAATATCGTTTGCGCAAAGGGAAAATGATGACAACGCTTAGCATCATGGCATACAGTTTCTGCTTTGACTGTCACAAACTCTAATGGAGCTTTTCCTTATTACCTGCATTCTTCCTGCAGGTTATTAGACGATGTATCCATTTTACCCAACTACGCTTTTTGCTGTCACTAGCTCAATGACAAGGCACTTTCTTTATCAGATTATCTTGTCATCACACTCACACTCGGTTGACTTGTAGATGGAATGCCATTTCAATGATGTTTTTTTTTTATGCTGGGCTTCAATGAAGATTTATGACATGCCGTACCAATGAAGCTTGTGAGATGACTGGCCAGTCTGTGAACAATAGTGTAGTAAATTATTTATTCACCAAGGCCAGTTACACACATTTATCATCTCGACAGGACATGCTCGTTGGCTTGCCGGGATATCATAAGGGCAACCAAAGGTCAAATTACACAAAGAACTACGGCTTTGCAAATAAATTCAAATCTTACAGGGTGACATGCTGTTGATACCGTAAAACATTTTGTGTTTAATGACTTACTTCACTAAAATTCCTTTTTTCATTTTTGTCTGATGTATAGAAACCGCTTTTGAATTCGATGTGTCACTTTCGATATTAGCAAACTGCCAAATATCGTAACGTAATAGAACAGGGTCGACTTTTAGAAAAAAGACAATCTTTATAATTAAACTATCTTCTTTCCCACAAATATAATTATATTAAACATAAGCAAGTCGATAATGGTTTTCTTTTAGCTGTTGTTCATCTCGGTCATAATTTCGAGTAAAATAAATA
Organism: Katharina tunicata; assembly: GCA_032466195.1. Classification (NCBI taxonomy): domain Eukaryota; kingdom Metazoa; phylum Mollusca; class Polyplacophora; order Chitonida; family Mopaliidae; genus Katharina; species Katharina tunicata. Next base: position 9,694 of record JAVFBZ010190423.1, read on the forward strand.
GTTTTAAATTTCACGGGTAAAGTTTCTGTATTTGTTTATAAATTTGAGCTTCTGTGGATAGACGTCATTGAATAGAGGATTCAATTTGATATCATTTTGAATAACCTGCAAAAACAAATGCCAATGCAGCCTTCTCTTCAGCAAACTGAAGGGAAGTTTTTGGGTGGCTGCGGAGTGTTTCTTACGAGACTTCTGCCAGGTTTCCACCATACCCCGGGAACGCAAAGTCGTCATATATGTTAAATAATCTTGAGTACGACGTTAAACACAAATCAAATAAATAAATAAAATTCCCAGGCCGACACAGAGCGTCACATTGGTATACATTGTTTAACTGAAAGGAAGGCCAGATGGACTTCACTTACCAGTGTTAACTTTACCATAAACAGCAGCTTGTAATTGAGACTCAATTTAGCCTAACCCGCCACCTACCGAGCAACAGATGACTGACATTTCATTACTAAGGACCAAAATAATCCCTTATTGGAGGACCACCATTTGTTTCCATAGCACAATAAATGAGGCGTGATACTTATTCCTTTGCTCTTGATATTGACAAAACAGATGGCTTCTTTCCCAATGTACCCTGAAAAAGAAACATGTAATATATCCAGAGTACATCTCGCACGCCAGTCGTTTAAAGTCTTGTACAATATAAAGACAGTGCAAACATGAATTACTGAAAATGTACCCAAAATGAAGTGTGCTGTCCAAGAAAATGTGTAAAATAATTGTTATAAAATGTTTGTGATAATACTGAAAAATAACATTTATTTAAACAATGAATATATCTAGGTGGATAAAAGCTTATTTTATTTTCAGAACTGATCTGTTGAGATAGACTTCGGCTCTAGTGCGAAGTTCCTCGCCAATGTAGCCGCTGGAGCGGCTTTATTAGTTATGAGAAATGCCTTGTTTTTCAGCTGAAACGTGCACAGATAACTGCATTTATATTCGCTTTACTGGGCTGCCACCTGACCGCTGAACCTCTATCAAATCGTTACAATACACGGAAAAATAAAAAAAAAGACCAGCAATAAAAGAGAAGAACTGTTCATGAAATAGTCATAAAATAATACTATTTGATAAATGTCGAGGGTACCCTTTTACATTAATAAAACCCATTTAATAGCCTCCTTAAGTCTTTAGGTTAATGCAAAAATTACCAAACTTAATTAAGATTTAGGTGATATGGGGAAATGTAATTTCATAAAGAATCGTAGTGTATCACAAACACAACTTCTATTAACGCCTTCTTTTAAAATCACCATTTGATATCCTATTTATAATATTGGATTTTGGCTTCAGGGCTTTCATATGTGGCTGCTTGTCTGTCTTGTGACCTATTTAATGATGAATTTCTTATAGAATAAAATCTTCTCTTCGCTCAGTTGCACGTTAATTGCTGATTTTCATTTCTTCGGTCACCCACAAAAAAAAAAACAGAAAGTTTTGAAGAATGGGTATAAGACCTTTACCCAGATGGACCCAATAGTTTCCAGTTTGTCTGGAAAGCTATAATTCTTCGCTTAACGATTTTTGATTAACGATATGTATCACTGCAGCTCTATCAGTGTGTCCTGTGGAGGTGATTAATGTTTGTAACATGGGTGTATGAATATATAATTGACTCTTCTATTGTTCGCATCCTGACCAGTCATTAAGCATGCTTCACGGAAACGGTATGCGATAAATCTTGATTAAAACACAAAAAAACAGTTGAAAACGGCAATGTACATCTGCTTCCACGTACTGGTCTACGGAGTGTAAATCAAGTGAACAAACACTTTCTTAGACATGTAAAAGTTAGAGGTTCGTTACACAAAACTTCCCAAATGTGTGCAGATGCAGTAACTAAGGCGCCCAGTCGAGAACTGCGTGTACAAAACGTCCCAAAGAATTGTGAAACTACCCCTGGACGTTGAAAGGGATGTTTGTCAGTGTTCAGATTGCGGAAGTGACGCTAGACCAAATAAACAACAATAAAGTGTCGAAGATAATATGTCCCTAGTGTCGATTACTTCAAGTATTTAAAGCATCTTTAAGGTATCCAATCAAACATTAAAGTTATGCAACACACTTGTGATTCTATAGCTATTTAAATAAGAATTGCTTCAACAATCGGTGAAACGACTAGATTCTAATAATGTCTGCCAATGGTGCGTTCAACTTAAAAATGGCGCTTAAGAGGCAGTATATATTCTTGAAATTTTGGAAGTATAGAACATGGAGGGCTGAAGAATAAATAGGTGTTTCGAATTCCACATGCTTCGTGAGAAAGGCATGCCACCATTCTGTATGACGCTCAAACAAATTAATAATCAACATACTGGGAATACCGCATCTCCATCTGCTTCCTCGCAGACTTTAAAGTAAAATATAAATGTCAAATTTCTTTGACAGACAGCCTGTACATTAATCCTAAGATCTTTGTCCACCTGTGTGTTGTAGTAACACAATTTGTAACAAAAACGCAATTTGTAACAATTATTAATTTCATTTTGTTTCACTTTGTTGGTGTACGGCGTTGGGTAATTTGACATCGTAAGAGATTGGTCTAAACACGTCTAAACATATTAAAATGTAAAATGTTCACGCCATAGCGTAGCTGAAGCGCTGACATGTTCTGTTTGTTATCCAAGGCGGAAAGGGGGAATATAATCGAAGCAATAATGTTCAATGTCTGGAGCCCTTTTGTCGTAAATAGTTAGTAGCATTGAATTGTTGTCTACTGACATGAGCAAATAATAATTAAAGGGAGTGATCTGAATTTTTAGCCGATGCTTATTTTCTAATATGGTCAAATGTCAATGGTCAAGATAGAATTTGGGGTTTTAAACCACGTGTTTCAATTCGATATACAACATATAGCCTGATTTCAATGGCACTTAAGTTTAACCTAAATATATGCGTTATTGTATATAATTATCAATGTAACGCTTTTGTTGAAATCGCATTCGATTGTTAACTCGAGAATCAGTTAGCTTTGGAAGATAAGTAAAAGGCTTTTCCGTTAAAGAAGAAGAAAAAAAAAAGTCATACTCAAATTAAAGACCATAGCAAGTTGTTAATAAAACTGCTGTTACATTTTTTGTAGAATTTGTAGTTTGGATTGAAATACCAAGGTAAAATGTATAGTGGACTTTCTATGCCATGTCTTATTTATTTTTATTTTTTAGATAATAATAACCAAAAACTAATCAACCTTTAGCACTAGCGAAAGAAAAACCGTACAATTGTACAAAATAAAAGCTAAACACAAGGCACAACACCATAATATTCAAATACTCTGGTGAAATGATCACTACAGGAAATGTAGCGTTAGAAGTCCGTCATACATTTTACCTTGGTATTTCAATTCAAGTGTCTTTCAGTGGTAAACGACAAATTTTACAAAAAATGTAACCGTAGTTGTATTAACATATTGCCGTAGCGTATTGTTTGAGTATGACTTTGTTTTTTTGTTATCTTCCCCTTTAGGCCGAAAATTAAGGTAATTGTATATGATATCTACAATTAGCAAAAACGCATGCCATTCATATTCGACAGTCAAGCCGAGACCCAGTTAGCTTTGAACAACCTAATGTCACATTCCGTTCACTTGAGGACATTGATATTACAAGGAGCGCCTTGTAAGGAGAGTACGTTGTCAGTTACATCCTGTGACGCCAAAGTGTAACTGGTCACACATAACGACCTCGTTAAGGAAAAACGTACGAATATAATAGGCATATAACACAGAATCCACCGAAGAATTCTGTGTTAATTACAGGTCCTATTTTTACTATATCTGCTGGCAATTGGATAGCCTTGTAAATCAACGAACGAAAGGACAGCATAGCGATATTCTAATGTCAAGCCAGGAACAATTAAACGGCACATTACATATAGTTCGACATTGGCAACTTGATAAAGATAGAGCATTGTCATTAACATCGTAGAAATTCATGACAAGATTAGCCATATCCTGGGATGTTGGGAGTACATGCTAATAAGAAGACCTTCTGTCCATTTGAACACCATAGAAGAAAAGACCAACGGCTCTGTAGGCGCGGTGAAATCGCACACTAAATATCGTAAGGCAGTGTGTTTATAACGGACAGCAAGTACATCTCTTGAGTAATATTTATTGGAATTACAATTAATTAACTTAATTCAATGTATCTAGCATATCAGAGATTGAGGAGTGTTTTGTAAGAGATTTAATGACCTTTTTTTGTTAACCTTACACTGGCAAGGCAAAGTCGTCGTATGGGTGAAATTCCCTTGGGTGCGACGTTAAAAAGCAATCAAGTCAATCAATCAATAAATATGTCCACAACCAGTTTTTATTTGACTTTTAAATATGAATGTTCTGATTTTCTGATTAACGTTTGAAATGAAACCGTTGTTTGCTTTACTGGTTTAATAATTAACGCGCATATTACGTAAGAGCTAGACTAGTGGATGTAACACCGTTTCTTTCAGATCGCAGAAATCACAAGAAATATCATAACAACACCATGCTCAAAGCTGAAAGGTCACAAAGATTGTTTACAAATTCTCTGGACCAAAAAAACCCTTTAAATCCGGAGGCTGTCATCGATGACAACGCGGTATTATCTTGGAATCCACGTGTATATGTTGATACCCGAAACGGTTTTTGCCAAATGCTAGGTTTGGAATAGATTCAATGGTTTCCTGGTGTTTTTGTTTTGTTCCAACATTCCCAGTAAGATTTTTTGTATGATTGACATTTACTACGTTAGAAACTTTAAACATGTACGGTCAAAAAAATATATATCACCTGATATGCACACACAGCTGCTTCCGTTGTCATGGAAACTGTCTGTCAGCTAGCTCAAACGTTTTTTTTTGTAGAAGAGCAGAGTACAACAGAACTCGAATCAT
>JAVFBZ010190478.1:0-14580 GCA_032466195.1 Katharina tunicata
ACTCTTGTCATCATCAATCTTGTATCAAATATTATGGTGATAAAAGGAGCAGTATCCTTTCTGTCATTTATTTTAGTGCGGTCATTACACTATCAATAGGTACTTTCTTGTGCTCTTTGGCGAGCTGAGGGGTTTTGGACAGCGGAGCTTCATGTTTTTGTTGACCCGCTTAAAGAGAATATAGAAATCCTAGAACAGTGTTTCTGGTAATAAGCGCTGAAAAGGTTTTCTAAATGTGAATAGTCTGGAGCTTTCTGTCCGAGGCCTAGGTTATAAGAACTTGAGTATACTCGAGTCGGAGTCAAATTCTTGAGATTGTACTGCCCTGAGATGTGCCCCAGATTTGTGGTTATAAAACGATAAAGTACAAAATCAAGGCAGATTTCAGCCGCTTGAGAATGCTTTTGTGGAGCTCTTCAGTGTAGGAGCTGCTTCGAAAGCGTTTTTGCATGTTGCGGAAAACAAGGCTCAACATACAGGACAGATTTTCAAAATCGAATCGAAAAGGGTATGTAAAAATGCATTTAAAACCAACAAAAGCCGCATTCAACTATTTTCTCTGAGTACGGTAGGTATACTCAACTTTTTTGTATAACCTTCAATTTAGAGCATGGTTCAGAAGTCGACTCAGTTGAGCACGGAATCAGCCCTTGAATAGATTAGGACTTTTCTAACCTGTGCCCTGTCCTCGAGTCTACTCAAGGGATGATCAGCAAGTACAGGAACCATGCTCTAAATTGAAGGTAATAAATAAAGTTAAGTACGCCTACCAAGCTCAACGGAGTACGAAAACGTTTGATTCTTGAGCATGGTAGGAACCATATTCAACGAGAAAATATAGTTGAAAAGGTCTTTTATTGGGTTTAAATGTAATTTTACTTTCAGATTGGATTTTGAAAATCTGTACTTTATTTTGAGCAAACCTTCTATTCTGCGACATGCAAATACACTTTCAAAACGATCTAACGTCTTTCTACCTCGTACACTGAAGAGCTCCACAAAAGCGTACTGAAATCAGCGTTGATTTTTACTCAGCTGAGTACGTGCTCAACACAATTTATAACCACAAAGTCGGAGCACAACGCAGGAAGGTACGATCTCATGAGTTTGAGCACAAACTCCGATTTGAGTATGCTCAAGTTTTTATAACCTCTGGAGCTCTAACTTATGATGCTTTAATAAGCTTATTTGTTGCCTTCTCTCATTGGGGTGAAATAACCTTAAGTACATCATCAAATTCAATCGATCAATCTAAATGTGAGTAAAATTACAAATAAGAAACACTACTGAAAAGTGTGCAACAGTTCTGTTTTTTTTAACACAATTTTATGCGCAATAGTCAACTGTGATCATTACCTTCCAGATGTGACCCAAGTGACTTAATGCAGTTGTGGCAGTTTCCTCTATAGTGCGACACGTTGCAAATATTTTGTAAAGTAGCCAAAAACTTATTTAGTGGACGTAACTGTCAGTCAAATGTCACTATATTTTCAAAAAGGGAAAGTTTTTTCTTCCAAGACTTATATACATGTAGAGTGAATTCTTCTTATTTTTCTTTATTACCTACTTCTCAGTCATCTGTTTCATTGTTTGGAGTTTTGGGTCATATTTTACATTAATTGATCCCTGCCATGTTAGTGGGATGGGGACTTGGAACTGCAATTGTACGTCTGTCCATAACAAGAATGAAATAACTTAAAAACTAATGTTCAGATTTTATCCTCCTGCTAGGAAGACAGATGGGATTGCATCCCACCAAATTACGCTTACTGATACTGCTGCTTGGCAACCATTGCACATTTTACGATATTCACCTATTTATTTGTTGTGAGGTTTATCCCCTAACTTCCCTGCAGCTCAGACCATGAACTTGAAAACAAATTATCTTCAAACTTGGACTGCAGCATTCTCCTGTTAAGACCATGGATGGGATTGCATTCTACCAATTCAGAACTCTAATATGGTCTCCAACTTTCTTCAGCTCAGACCATGGATGGGATTGCATTCCATCACCAAATTCCTCTCAAAAATATGGCAGCCATTGTCTATTTTGCAATTTTCAAGCCTGTATGTGTTGTGAACAAGGTTGAGGGATGATAAACAGTGATTGATTGGAACGTTCAATATTTCCTCTGCAGCAGGGGACCTCAGCTACTCAGCTTGTTTCATTTGTGAAAAACATATTTCTTTGCACACCCCAAGAGATCGGTAATTAATTCTAGACAAACAATTCAAGTTAAAACAATGACTTTAAACTATATTTAAAACTGTACAGCATTTTACCTATTTTCAAGTTTGATAGAGTTCTACATTCAGGCACAATAAAGTAATATGGGACGTCACAAATTTATACATTTCCACTGACTTTTTTCTTGTCAAACTAATAATACTGATAGAATTAACACTAGCACCAACTGAGTAATATTTTCTATAAAAATGGAGTTGCGTAAACTGATTTGGACCTGGGGCCAGTTTCACAAAGCCTTTGCAACGTTTCGAATTCTCAGTTATCGTGACCACACAATGCCTTCAACACTGGTCATCATAGTAACTGAGTGTGCATAAATTTACGAAGGTTTGGTGAAACTGGCCCAAGGAGACTTTAAATGATAAACTGAAGAATAATCCACATGTATCACTAAATATTAACACCTCTTACCAGAGTCTTACTAAAACAAAATTTCATCTTATGACTTTAATGACTATGTATATAGATTGGATAAATTTTTAAGAAAATTTTTAAATAGATTAAATTGTTATTTTACATATATGTGTATATGCTGATTTGTTTTTCTATGTCGATAATAATAGCACCCAGCGTGCTAATGTTGTTACGTTTCAGACATCGACTTAAAATAAATTATCTTATCTTAAATACAATTATATGCTCACTTTGTGCATTTCACAAAGATTGAGACTGGTACAGACTGAACAATATACTTGCCAGAGGTAATGCCATACATTTGGCTACAAAATATTATGACAAATTTAGAATACTAAAATATCTGATTGTCTAAAATAGACTTACACAATAAGTTTTTAGCAAAATCAATTTAATTTGAAAGGAAATGAACATGAACAAAAATATGATAATCCATGCAGTTTTGAAGTCTTTCAGGGTTTTCACACATATAAACACTTTTGCTTTCATCCTCAATTGTTCACTTCATGTTTTTAGAATACTATACAGAGAATTAAAATTCACTGGAATAACTGTTGTTACATTTCTACTTAAAAATTTTAAGGAAGAACTAAAAGAGCATTAAATCACCCGAAAATGCCAACAACAAACACAAAACGTTCTGTGTAATTATCAAAAACTTAATTTTTTCAATATGATAAATCTTAATAGTGCTGTGTACAACATAAGAAAATTATATTTCAACAAGGCAAACAAAATTAATAGTATGTTATGCTCAGAAAGTACCTTTTCAGCAAGACAAACACAATTAATACTGTGTAAAAAGGCAAACATAAATAATGAAACTAAAAAATGGAAAACAAATCTTCAACAAGGTAAACACAAGTAATGCTAGTTAATGTAGGCAACAAATATTAAATATGTTAAAGCAAATAAAATTCTGCAAGTAAAATTATTTTATTAAATGTACCCCGAAAATATTTACAGTTGTTAAAATAGTACATTTTTCAACTTCTGAAACCATTTTATTACCATAAAAATAATGTGTTGAAAAGGAAAAAACAAGCAAATAATGCTGGTTGGTATTGGCAACAAAAATAAAATAAAAAATAATGCTGGTTGTTATTGGCAACAAAAATAAAATAAAGAATAATGCTGGTTGTTATTGGCAACAAATAGAGAATCAAATATAATGCTGGTTGGTATTGGCAACAAATACAGAATCAAATATAATGCTGGTTGTTATTGGCAACAAATACAGAATCAATGCACATTCAAACACTTAATCTAAAGATTTGCATACATAGAATTATTTTCTGTTAAATATAACAATTATTTGTCATTTCAAAGAGCAACTTCTTAAATTATAACAGGGATCTTACTCCTATTTATTATATTTATTCCCAAAGAAAGTACAAAACTGAAGTCAAGTTCTGCAGTTGATCTTAGAATAAAGACTCTTTTTTTTCCTCTTTGAAATTTTTTAAATGTTTGGCAGCAGTTAAATCTTAATCAGATTTTTCTCAGACAAAAAACACATCTCATTGGTCCCGCGACTTTGTATTTACATGTATGTGGTTTTGATCACCAGGAATCAGTCGGACAAAAATAAGAGCTAAGTCCTTAGAGAAGTTGTGATCTATAGAAGTCTGTTTCACGCAGGATTATTTCTCGTTTAAGACCGGACACTTTTATCAATCCTGGAGAAAGCCTGACTGCGGATATGTGATAAATCAATGTGCGTAATATCCCTGGTTAAAACAGGTCGGCAGTGAAAGCTCTAAATCTGTATTCTGTTTGACGATTTCTTGTTAATTCTTTTTGCAAATCCTGTGCCTAAAAACAATAGAAAAAAATAAATATTAGTTAATATATTGAAGCAATACACCATATATACTTAAAACAAAACTTAAATATGGACTAAAATAATGACTATTTTTTTATTTTATTTCAGAGAAATTGTTTTATTTAAAATTTCCTCCTCAACTAATTGTAAATATGATTAAATTGTTCAGCAAAAACGAGCAGTCCCTGAAATGACACATGTGGCTGGGGTACTGGTTAAGATAGTTGTCTCCCCTAGTGTGTTTTTGATCTCGTTACTCTCCCTTGGGTGTCCCCTTTTTTTTCTACGAACCAAAATCGTGCATAATTAAATCCATGACGCAACAAATGAATTTTCAAATAGTATACATGGAATAAATAAAGGTATGATCAATTTTATTATTATTTGCTACAGGTAAATAACTCCAATATTCACTTACTAATAACTGGTCCCCCTGTTAGATTTACAATTTTCAAACCGCTTAAAAAGACTGATGTGACAATGTTCATTCAGTTTTATTTCTTCGATGATAATGTGTCAAGTATGCCAAAGATATAGTGCCAAAATCGATTTTGTAGGTACAAATTTGAAATTTTAAAATACTTTTACGTATATTTTTAACACGGCCATAGGGCTAGATTTCAAGAACATTGCGGATGTATTAGTTATCAACTGATGTTTACATTTCAAGTTATATGAACCTCTTGAAACTATGTTGCCTGAGATAATTTAATTAACTGTCAAGAGTGGTGTAACGCATATAAAAACATGAAATAAAACAAGTATATCATAATAACCTCTGATAACAACAAGCACCCAAGTAAAACATTAACCAGTGCAACATGAAAAATCACGAACAGGGGATTGTTACTCATTAATATGTTAAAATGTAACTTTGTTAGAAGTTAGAACAACATGACAAACTGATAGTCTGCATATCTTCATAGATGCAACTCGGCCTAGGTAATTGGTAGATTAGCTGATTATATGGCTGGCATATTCTACATTAAAGCCAAGTGTTGACAAGGGGCACTTTATATATTTCTCAATATCATTAAAAAAGAATTAAAAATGTAATCAAGTAACATTAAACAATGGAACATATTTAAATGTTAGTTAAAAGCATTAGAGGTTTATTAAAGCACGAGAAACTCAAAAAGTGATGTCAACCGACATACCGGGATTAAACTTAAACCAGCTGATTTTATAGCTTGTATCATTTCGGAAACAGGAGATCGAAAAAAATGTATTATGTATTATGTTTTTAGTCTGAGTTTAAAGGCCAATACAAATTTTACATGATTATGTTGCAAAACAAAGAGATTTATATAAAGGCAGTCTTTTGAATTTCACTTTTCAAGTGTCTCGTCATTGTTTTTCATGATTCGTGGAAATATGCAGGGCAGACATACTCTACTTTTTATTATGATGGTTTAAATGTGAACTCAAACATTATGTGAACTCAAACATTATGTGAACTCAAACATTATATAATACATAGAGTATCAATTGAGAGATGAGAATATTGTGGTGAAAAATAAACCTTTTTTTTTTGCACAGTACCGTCTAGGTGTTGCTTCTTTAGGAGTTGAAAAAGGGTTAAAAAAAAACATACCATACAACACATTTGGGAGAAAAATCATACGTTTGGAAGGAGAATCAGGGGCAAGTCAAAATACATGCAAGTTCATTATCAGCCAATCATCAATTTTTGAGTGTCTCGTACATAGAACATTTTAAACAGGTGAAAATTTAACCTTTTGTGAGACAACTTGGAGAGATGAATGTTTAAAATGGAACCCCTGTACTCCAAATCTTAAAATCTTGATATTTGTCGAGCAACTCTTTCTGCAAGCCCTTCACCTGTGTACCATAATACCATTACCAACTGGTTAGCTTATATCAAAACAATTCTATGATCAGGAAAACAGTACGAACAACAGTAATAAATAAACATTAATTGAGTGCAAAACAGAGACAATGTGAAAAACAAATCCTGAATTTGGAGGCAAACAATTACGATAACATTTAAGTGTGACAGCCAACAGAAAATTTCACAACAAAGATAAAAAAATAAATTTGTAAAATTAAAACATTAGCACAAAAAACAAAAGCACCTGAACATGAAACTGTACGGACATCAAATCAGAGTGTCATGTTATGTGGTGGTGTGATATACAGATGAACTGTCCAACAATAGGACAAATTGACAATGCGTGATCCCTATGTGCGACTAAGCTTCACAGGCAAAACAGAGATTACACAAATTAAATATCCTTAAAGCAAAGTGTTCATAGCTTTTAAATTTAGGGCTGGTTGAATGACATTGCACTTCAAATAATAACTACTACTGTGCGCATTAAATCTATGAATACCATCTAACTGGGCGTGTCTAACAGATGTCTGAACGACTGATCCCAGCTGAGAGATGTCTCACTATCCACTCATATCAGTGTTAATGTTACAATGCGAAAGAAGAAAAGAAACACTTACAACATCGAGTTCTTGTTTAGTTAATCTCATCTCTTCTTGAGCACTAGATTTTGGAAGTCTCCTCCTGTCCACCATCTGTAATGTGTGAGCTTTAATACGCCTTTCTAACTCACGGATACGAACAGCTCTGAAAACAAATGATCATTTCCTCTATAGATGAAATAATAAGAGTTTTTACTGATGAATATCTTATTTTCTTCGGCCAATTATTGAAATCTCAGCCAATAAAATGACTTTGCTTCTGACAGAAATTGGTTTCAAACAGCAATATTCTGAGCCAACTTCACATCAGATTGTTTTAAATTAAATTTCCTTTTCAGTTCATGCCAGATCAATCATATATGATTTCATGTAACTCCATTGTTGAAGGAAACCATCCTAAACATCGCTGACAACAAAATCTAACAGGATAAATACAACACTCAAAACTGGAGGCCACAACAAATAAGCTTCCTGATGTCGCTTAACACAGAGGACATCTGAGCTCAATACAGGAAGCTCTCCGCAACCCTCGAGCCATCAATGAAAAAATTATCAAAGATATTTAGATTATACGAGGGAAATTTGGTTATAGCTCCATATTCCAAGCAGTTTCTGAGTTATACCGGTAGCCCAATGTCCAGACTTTTGTGTGCAAATTTCTGAAAATTCTCTTTGTCTTTGGGAGGATTTTTCTAAAAAGTATTATTGATAAAACATTTGTTATTTAGGATTTTGAAAGCCTGATTTAATAGGAGGCTCTAATGGTGTGCATTGTCAGAACTCTGTTTTCAAAACTCTTGAAAATGCTTAACAGACAAATGTATCAAAATAGTTGTCATTTGTCTTAACAGGAGGAAGCTACCTTCCAAGTTTGCTGTTAATCTCAATTTTATTTCTTCAATTCATCGCATACATAGCTTTCTTGTTACAGATGGATACTAGAATTTCCAAACCCACTTAATGGCAGGGGACAAAAACTTGAGAGCTGAGTTAGTTGTGTGGAAATTTCACTTGTTCTGTTCTGACAAAATTCAGACACTCAGCACTGAAATTCTTTTCTTTTCTTTTCTTAACAAATTTGGTTGAAATATATCAAGCAAAAAAATCCTTTCTTGACAAATTAACTAACTTTTGGCAGCAAACTGAACATTCAAATACTTAAATCACTTATTTGTAATAAATCAATAAATTTTAAACCAATTTCCTAAAAATATATTTTAGACAATATTTTTAATGTATGATTCTGAAAGACTGAGAAACACCCTGTGTGAATTTTCATACTTGTATTTGCAAAACTTTAATTTGAAGATTTGGGTGCATCTATAAGCATTGTTTAATACCTGTATTTGCAAAACTTCAATTTGAAGGTTTGGGTGCATCTATAAGCATTGTTTAACAAAACTGAGGAATTTAAGACCATAGTTTGTCTATGTGTTTCACAAAAATGTGAAGTAGTTGTGTAACTGTCAACATGGTGAACAATCAAGGTAATAAGAAAACGAGGATAATTTGACCTGCCTTCTTTCTGGCACAATGGTCAGACACCTGCAGCACCAAACATGTTATTGCAAAATGTTTCAGCTTCCTTGTGTTTGTGCTCCAGTTCAAACATGATGTTAATCAGACAACAAAGTTTTTTTGACAAATAAATAAACTTTTTGAAGCATTTTGAAAACTCATAATTTAATGACTAAGTGTTAAGAATGACTACTTGTGAGAGTACCGGTACATTTCTGTACAGATTTTGAGGCCTGACTAGAAGATATCATCTTCAGAGTGAATTGTCTGAAATGTACTCCTAAAAGTCTGGAAATTATAGCTTTCCAAAAACATCTCAGAGTCAGAAATACAAATAGTGCCTGCCGCAATTGAAAGACATATATTGTGTTTTCAGAGCCATATATCAGAAACTACCTTGAATTTGGAGCTATAGCTTGAATGTTTTTAAGAATTTTTTCAAAATTATCAGAGAGGGTCACAACAACGCTCAGCTGGATATATGGAAGGACCTGGGGACATTTGATGGTTTATAATTAATCAGTATTGCTATATGCTAGTAATGTATTGCCATTGAAATGAAACATTTATTTTACTTTTCTTCCTCTAGCTTTAGTCGTTCACCAGGGGTCATAGGTCGTCTCTTCATCTTCTCATGTGTTGCTCTCACCTCCTCCTATACATAAAGAAAGAAGATAAAAGATGTAGAGGATAGAAAGTTTCCTTTCGTCTATTAAGTTGTGGTGTTGATGTACCCACTCTGGCAACACAGAAGACACCACAAAACATTTACAACACAGTAACACAAGGACACCACAATAAATCAGACTCCTGACACCCTTAGTTAAGAGATCACCAGGGCACATCAAGCTCTCGCCCAGCCACCTGCTACACCAGCCTGTGCCGATGAGGAAGAAGTCTGGACAAAAAGTTGGATTTTCTTACTGTTACAGAGAGCTTATATAATAACTGATCAAATAAGGAATCAATCAACCATATCAAATTGTAATTGCTTTAACGTATCCCATTTTTTACATTTTACTTTTAATCTTAGAATTTGAATTGTTTAAAGCATTATTGGGAACAATATTAATGTATTGCAGTGTACATATATGTATGTCTCACTCTACAGGTAACAATCATTACTGTGAAATCTGCAGGCCTGTTATTGAACAGTTTATTAAAATTTGACCCTTACAAAATTGCTAGGACCCTGACAGTTGATACCAACTTCTCATGATAAAAAAAAAACTAATTATGGTTCTATAACCTACAGATAACAAAGTTCTACCCTGTAGGTCTTCGTTAACAAATGTAGAATTAATAAGAATAACAATGAAATTTAGATCTTTAGGTTTAGCTGGTTCCTGTGTTTGTATGGTCAGTACATGAAAGTGTCTGGGGCTTCTTTTGTTTCTTCTTTTTTTTTTTTTTTTAAGAAAACACTCACCTTAATCTTTTCTTCTCTTGTCATCATTTTTAATTTATCTTTATCAACACCATAGGGTGCCTGTTTTACTGGTTCTTCAAAATCTACAAACAAAAGCAAAGAAGAAAAAAATAGCGACTGTTTGGGATACTAAAAGGCACTAAAACCGTGCCTGTGTCTATCATCTTTATGATAAAAAATGTCTCTAAGTAAGCTGGCTTTGAGACCAGTGCATTGCAAAAATGGTAACCCAACTGTTTTGACCATAACTGTGAAAAGAAGATCTTACACCTAGAAGAGATTTTCACAGAACCTGTCAACTAACAATGCTACTTATGAGTAAAGAAAAAGCCAGTGATCCAACACCCTAATTCAGTTTTAGGAGGTGAGTAATGGACAATGTTTATTGTTGAAAATTAAATCTAAGATACATAATTAAATATTTTGATGAACTCTTGAGATCAACAACATTCACCTGTAATTTATCTTTAACGTCAACAAAATAATCAATAAAACATAACTGACAACAGCAACATTAGAAATACATGACTTACCCACTCCACCATTTCTTAAACTCTCCAGGTACTTCTTCTGCTGTTTTTTCTTGGCACTGTTTCTCCAACCTTTCAATGATTCTTCATCTCTAGAAAAATAACATAAACAATCAAAATCTAAAACGTGCATGTATGTTATGATAATTTTAACTATCAAACTTAATTTGGACAAAACTATTGTGTGGAAACCGCCTTTAACAAGGTTGACCTGTTAGCACCAATAACACCTCTTACAAACTATCAGTACCTCATGGTGCAACAAACTGATACTCATGAGAACAACTATGATAATGTGGTGAAGGTAACCTTATCATCTCCAGAATTACAGCAAACTTATTTCAGGAGTATAGCGTTATAACAGACTTATTACCCAATGAAATTGATATGACATAATGATATTACAAAAATAACAAACCAGAAGGTGTCATTCAGAACTAATTCTGTTCAATTTTGTATACCTTCTGCGTTGCAAAATAGCTTCTTGCTTAATTCTGTATTCCTTTTCTTTTGCAAGTTTTCTTTCTTCAGCCATTTTATAGTCTATATAGCTGTCAGGCGGAGGGGCTGGGTACTGTGATACTGACTTCGATTTTCCACTGGATTTCTTTCTTCTGAATCAAATAATTATCAAAACTAAACCTATTTTTTTAAAGGGACATATGTACAGTAATAGCTTTAGTTTAAAAACAGTTTTTCATAATAAACAACCAATTTAATTTATCTTAGTTTTTTTTCTTCGGAATTTAGAACAAAAACAATACCTTTCACATGAAATGGACAATTAATGTATTTTAAATTTGGCTTTACCATATTTTTTTTTATCCTTTGTCTCTTATTTTTGTAAAGTGAAATGGAAAACACTGATAACAGACAAAAACACTTACACCTTTATTTCATTGATGGGCTTTTATGCCATACTAAAGGTTATTCATATGATAGCACGCCAGCCTTATGGGTGAAGAAAACCACCCTAAATGAACACTGACAACACAAAGGCAATACAGGACACCATAACAAATCAGCTTCCTGATGCCCCTTAGCTCAGAGACCGTTAAGGCACAGGAAGTTTCAGCCAACCAGTTACCACCCTCCAATAATAGTTTTAAAAATCTCACAAAATAATGCTTCCGTCAGCTCCAGTCTTCTTCAATTTGTCCATACGTTTGGCTTTAATCTGGGAATAGCTTGCAGGCTCATGAAGTTCTAAAGTCTGTGGGACAGGTCCAGCAAGTTCCGACTGGTCACTGCATTGTGACATTCGTGAAGGTCCTGCGGTAGAGGCCCGGCTGCGCCGCCGCAGCTCCAGGTATTTTTGCCAATCGTCATCATTTGAACTCGCCGAGTGAACATCCTCATTACTACCATTATCCAGGTTATAAGTACCTGCAACATATTTGTTAACATACATCATTAACTTGTTTGCTAGTCTGTATAGTTAACTTCAAAATATCTGTAGTACTAATTTTGTCCATTTATGATTATTTTTATTTTTTTTGTCTATTTGGATTTGACTTCATAACGGTATCACACTTCTGACTCACTGTTGAATAAAACTTTGTTTTTACAGACATTACAGCCCAACATTAATAAATGGCAAGATAAAATGACTCTTTATATCTAGGCTCCCTATATTTGTTCGCTGAAATAATTCATAAATTCTGTTTCGTTTACTTTTATTTAATAAAGAAGAAATAATCTCTCGATTTAGAAATACTTCAACCTGTATATTGAATGTTGTTTTCATAACATTAATATACTTTTGCAGGCTAGGATCAACACATAAAATGGGTATATGGTAACATTAAACTAGCTTGAATGACAAAAATATGTGTACTTTAAGCAAGAAAGACGAGTCGGGTAAAAATATTAACTAGAAATTTTAATAATGTACAGCTTACTTTGATTTAAGATGGCCGATTTCTGTCCAAGGACCTCTCTTAGGTATCGTAGAATTTCCTGTGTTCCCAACTCAATGACATCAGGAGGGGGGAATGTCAGGGGGTTGTCTCTTATGTTCAGACCATTTAGAGACTTTATTAAGCCTTAGAAAGAAAAAACACATTGCAATAAAAATTTTGCAAAATGCTTTAATCTATAACTTACACAAAAGGAAACTCATGTTATTCATTCATCCAAGTATTTTGGATTAAGGGCAATTTATTTATTTTTATAAGTTACTTCACCATAGTTGATATGAATAAAATCTATCAGGTTGTAGGCTTGTAACCCTGGTAATTATCAACCAGTCAACCACAAGGTCCTCAAATGCCCTGCTTTGAGAAAATTATCGACTTACAGACTAAGGTGGTAAATTCTATATCTTATGTATACATGTACTTCTTGTTAAATCAAAATGCAAGTACATGTATGATTTTGATTGGGATACCTATCATACAAAATACAGGCATTTTGATGGAGTCTGTCTAACGAGGCAAAAGTAGTTCACGTTAGTTTTAACTGTCATGACGAAACAGGGCCTTCACTGCTGAACGTCATGGTAACTATATTAAACAAGCCCCAGGAGAGTTTAAAACGAATCCTTCATTTAAATAGAACAATGACTGCGTAACAAAAATGTAACTAAGTATTAGAATTTGATCAAATTAATTTATGATTGACCAAAGCATCCCTAGATGAGCCCCTTACAAATTAAATATTAACAAAAACATACCCAGTTCAGGTGGAAGTGTTGTTAAATTATTTCCCTCTAGTAGGAGGTTGCGTAGTTTTGGGGGCTGATTTGAGAAGAACATTGGCAAAGAACTCAGGTGGTTTCCTCTTAAGTCTAGCCATTGTAAATTAGGTAACATTTCAAACAGATTGTCAGGTAAGGTGGTCAGCTCATTGCCTTCCAAATATATATGCTGAAATTACAAAGAAAACAATGAAAAATCATTTAATACTTGAATACTGTTTGTTTGTTTTATTGGGATTTTATGCAATACTTAAGGTTATTTAACTCACATGAAGGCGTTTACAACGCTGGCAAAACATAACATTTACGATACATTTACAGGAAAAAAGCAGGACACCACAACAAATTGGCTTCCTTATGCCCCTTAACTCAGAGACCACAGTGTCAGTAGGCTCCCACCCAAGCAACCGCTTATAAACTAATACTTTATGCAAATATTATAGTTATTCTTTCCACTAGATTAAGTGATAAATAATAAGTGTAACGGAAATAAAATTTCAATAAAAGGCATACACATAGTAATCAAATGAAAATATGTGATCACTGAGCGGGCAATATTGTATGTAGACTGTGTTGCAAGATGCAATCTTGAAATCCCTTCAGGGAATTGGTAAGCCTGAAACAAGGTAAATGTTAGTTTTTAAGGGGAGTTAACTCTTGAAGGCTTTTCATTCTCCTGACCACACTGTATAGTATACACACACTTTTATAGAAAACATAACATAACACCACATTGGATTTTTCAGAATGTTTTTCTAGGACAAACAAACATGTTATAATAAACATTTTTTTTGTATTTATTTTCCATGTACAATGCAGAGGTAAAGACAATTTGTTATGAAATTACATTTTAGAAATAAATCAGTTGATTTTTCTGAGAATTCTGGTCATTTGATTTTTTTATAAGAGTCCTTCTGACGGACTCAGTGAGATCCTGTATAGCCCCCTGAAAACCTCATCTGTCTCCATATAATATTGTTTTTCAGGTGGCCATTTGATGTCAATGTGGAAGGTTGTATTTACAAACGTAAGTTTGCAAGAAAGAAAAGGCATGCAAGGTACTAGAAACTTTTAATTACATTTATTGGCAGCATTTTTAACAGAAAATGTTGTCTGCTGTTTTAGTTTTGTTGGTTTGTTTGATTGGGTTACTTGAAGTTATTTCACTCATTATTCATTTGACACCGTTCAAAACAAGATAACATTGGAAAAATACAGGACTTAAACAGAAATAGCTCAGACTGCGCCAGAGCACAGGAAGCTCCCACCAACCAGCTGAGTGACTTTAGGTTAATTCAACATTTGTTGATACAATGAATTTCAATGAGTGGAAGTTGATACTAATTAATATTTAAGCCAGAACATTTATATCTGTGAATAAACACTAAACCACAGACGCTTGTATCTAGAGAATAATCGCCGAAAGAGAATAATCGCCGAAAACTCATTACACTAGCCCTCTAC
>JAVFBZ010190489.1:0-14579 GCA_032466195.1 Katharina tunicata
ATTAATTGTCTGACTTACTGTTTGGACTGACTGGGGATTGAGCCATCTTAGCTGGATGTTGTGATTAATTGTCTGACATATTGTTTGGACTGACTGGGGGTTGGGCCATCTTAGCTGGATGTTGTGATTAATTGTCTGACTTACTATTTGGACTGACTGGGGGTTGGGCCATCTTAGCTGGATGTTGTGGGAGTGGCGCCTCATACTCGGAATCTAAAACACATACAAAAAACAAACATTAGTTTTCTAACCACTTCTTTGGCTATTTATATGATTAATATTAAGTGGTCTACTCAAGCGCATTTCACTTTTATGAACACTTTGGGTTGCCGGTGTACAGTCCGCTGTCACATTCAAGGTATTGTTGGATGCAGATTTAAACACCAGCCCACAATTCTCAAAACACCATAACATAGTATACATGAATATTCACCTTACTTGATTTTTACCCAAGGAAATTAAAGGAATAGTAGGAAATTTGATTGGTATTGATTGGGGAACTGAAAGATGCGTGGCCGTGTATGTTTTGGGTGCAACTCAAAAGCTATATGCTGGTCACTGGTAGTAAAGACACTGAGATTATTATCTAAGTTAGCATTGAATCCCATAACAGCTGTAATCAGAGGAGAAAACAGCTCCACCATTTTCCTTTTTTCCTAACACCTTCAGGGAATTATCTGTAATTTTGTTATGTTGTCCACAGAACAAGCTCTATGTGTCGCTAAGATTGGATTATTTTTAAATTTTGTGAATTCTCAATAAAAATATAAGTTTTTCAGTTTTTTTCCCCATGCGTTAATGTTAGATACCTGTGGGCCAGCCTTAGATGCGTGTATTGCTAAATATGACATGTTTACATGTTGACATGTTTAAATGTTTTCCTTTCCAGCATAGTACAATTAACTTGTTGAACATTCGGTACTTCGGTACTTTACTCATATGACTGAGTATCACCTCAACAGAAAACTAAAATCACTCTTCACAACAACGACAAGAGTGTAGTAAACCCAACATGAACATATGGTAACTATAGTAACCAACGACATGTACAAAAATGAATCGGTAATAGCAAAAGGCACAAATTGAATATGTTTTCCAAGTTTCATAAAGATGAGCCTTAGAGTTTTATTTAGAGTTTTGCTCCAGAAACAAAATTCCTTTCTGATAATGTCCAAGTTTTGACAAAGTCCAACTTTGTATCCATAGAAATAATAAAAATGAGAAACATTCGTGAATCCGTTAAAAGAAAATCCAGAAATAGATTGGAGTCATCCGGACGGACAGACGGACGCTGGTCATACCATATTACATCCGATTTTCATCGGGTGTATAAAAATGACCATACAGGACAGGGAACATAAACACAAGTCCACAAGAAATCTACTCCCTGATGCCCCCCGACATATGCCCAGAAAGTTCAGGAAGAGGCCAATGACCCGTCACAAAAAATTGTAATTCAGCAAACACTGATACAAGTTAAATGTAAATACATAACCTAACCAGTGTCCTACAGTAGGCCCTCTCCAACCACCTGTAGTTTTCCTAAAGGCTATTATATACATGTTCACCAGTGTGAAGAAAAACTAACAAAAGAGAACAAATAAAAAACAAAACCTGATAATTTTAGACCACTAACAACACGACGCAGACAGAAAATGTTAACCTGTTTTATAGTTCACTCCTTTTTGAGTAAACACATAAACAAAACAACATCCCTGACAAGACAACTATCACTTAACAAAAAGAACAAAAAGATTATTTTAAAAATAGCAAAAACTGATGGTATTGTTTATTAATATGGGATTTTACAAATATGACTTGATCTACATGTATATAGATCTTAACCCTTAACTGCCCTCATCTTCATTTGGTAGACTAATGGGTTTACTACTAACTATATAACTCCCTTCTGTATCAGATAACCCTTAACCATGTTAACTGCCCTCATCTTCATTTGGTAGACTAATGGCTTTAACTCTAAATGATACATTTTTCGGGTTGTGCTTATTTTAACCCATACCTTATATCTATGTGTGTTACATATTTGCCACATATTTATCTTCCCAATAAACATGTAACATATATTGCCTTTTCTCGAAATGTGCCTTAAGGTTATCCAGAACAACTCGAGATTCAGGTTTATCTAGAAACTCGTCTCTGAGAATTGCTCTAGAACATAAGATATTTTATTGACTTTAATTAGTCGATATCCCTGTGCCAGTGTGATTACTCCTGACAAAAATATATAGATCTTAATGAGTGCAACAAAAGTCTTAAGGAAAGATTATACATTAACTTTATAATTACACATATTTTTTTCTGGTTTCTGTTTCACATTTTTAACTCTCCAAGTAGGCTACAAAAGCTCTTGTAGGGAGATATTTGATTTGGGTTTAATATGGTTATTTAGGGTTGAATGGCAGTGGTTATTTCGCTCCTTGGATGGTGTACTAGTCACATTGTGGAAGAAAACCCCTCTCACCGCCACTGGCAATGAAGACAAATGACAAAGGGCTAACAGTTGACAAAAAATAATGGAGAAGAAAAGAAGAAAAAACCCAGCATGTCACAACAAATATAGGCTACTTAATGGCCCTAAGCACAGGGAGCACCATTAGAATGTATATTTTCGTTATGTAAGCTAATAGTCATGTATTGACTCACTCAAAAGTTAGCAGAAATTACAGAGAATCCGGTTTCGAAAGTTAACAATAATAGCTTTTCAAGTTAACTTTCCAGTTAAAAGAAGTACTGTCAAGTAAGATAAAAATACACAAAGTAGATAATAAGCTTTAAAAAAAAAAAACCCCAAATTAAACCCACACAGCTGAATACTGTCAATGCCTTTTTGTTCGTGGGGTATTAACTTACGCGGTTTTCGCGGAAATCTTTTATCGGCGAAAGTTCGACCGGCGAACCAAGAAAGGGTTAGTTAAAGTGGTAATAATACTAATATATTGGCAAAGAGGCAATTGGTTGTTTGTCATGACAGCAATGTTTATTACCCGTATAATGTTTTGGTAGTAGCACTATCAATAAAAACAGAAAATATGCATATAAAACAATAAATGATGTCTTATTACTCTTACTTTGTCGCAATCCATTTCAACAGCGATTTAATTCTCTGTTGTGGTATCGGAATGATGTGATTTAAATCAGAAGTTATGGTATTTTATATACTTGCCAGTCAAGTCATGTTTTTGACAACTTGTTTTATCTCGCAGTTTATGCTGAATTGAGTGACGAAGGCAATGGAAATTTACCAGATGTGTAGTCAAAGTTCGTGCTGGTTAGTGTTGCTGTTTTTACCCCCTACGCAAGAGAGATCAAAGTGACACAAAACAAATATTTACTAGTAAATGGCGTAATACATGATCAGTGTTTACAGGATTAAAAGGCTCCGTATTAACTCTTCATAATTCTGTTAAATTGTCATGATGAAAGTCAAACCATGCTGACTTTATTCACACATGTTGTGATTACTGCTCACTCTGTTGATTCCAAAGCTTGTGTGTTGACGGAACACCTAGCGGTAAGATGTTATTTTGTGTTAATTTGTTAATTACCATGTTTACTAGTAATTTGTGTAAATAACAGATAATTTGTCAGATGTTGCTATTTCATTATTATTATTGAATATTTAAATCCGCGGAAATAACTACGCCGCGAAATGAATTTTAGGTAAACCCGCAAAGTAAAGGCATCTACAGTATATATCTGTTGAAGAAGTATAGAAAAAACAGTTCCCTTTTCCTGGTTAGTTAAATCCTTAACATAACTACCGGTGAATCAGCCTACCGGTGAATCAGCCTACCGGTGAATCAGACCACCTGCGAATCAGACCACCGGTGAATCAGACCACCGGTGAATCAGACCACCGGTGAATCAGACCACCGGCGAATCAGACTACCGGTGAATCAGCCTACTGGTGAATCAGACCACCGGCGAATCAGACTACCGGTGAATCAGCCTACCGGTGAATCAGACCACCGGTGAATCAGACCACCGGTGAATCAGACTACTGGTGAATCAGACTACAGGTGAATCAGACTATCATTCAATCAGACTATCATTCAATCGGACCAGGTTAATTAAAGACAATTTAAATTGTTAACAAAACAAATCTGACATGAACATGGTAATTAATGCTTAATGAAATTCTTGTGACATATTTCAATTATTATACTGACCCAATCATTAATTTCTCGATAGCTTATTATTTTATATAAAAGGGCTTCCAGCTTCTTTATTATTGAATATCTTTAAAAAAACAAATCTCTCATCTTTTTTCTTAATATTAACTTAATCCTGTTTCCCTGATTTAGTCTCTCTTAGAAAATATTAACTAATCTATTATAACAACTTTAACATCTAGCTCTAGTTCCGATTAGTTGATTAAAGTTTGTTTGTTTGATTGGGGTTTTACGCTGTACTCAAGGTTATTTCACTTATATGATGGTGTGCCAGCCCAATCGGTGAAGGAAACCACCTTAAACGATGCTGGTAACATGCAAGACAGAAAAAAACATTTACATAGCATTAATTAACAAAACAGGACACCACAACAAATCCGCATCGTGTGCCCCTTAGCTCAGAGAGCACCAGGCACACGTGGCTCACACCCAACCACCCGCAGTTGATTAACGAGATAAATGATTTAAACCTGATGTAAACATTAATTTTAAATGGAAAGTGACACGATTGATTGATTGGGGTTTTACATTGTATTTAAGGTTATTTTACATTAATGACGTTGCTAGCGTGAAATCCACCTTAAGCGACGGCCACTGTGTCGCCACAATACATTTACAGAACACCACAACAAATCTGCTTGCTGATGCCCCTTAGCTCAGAGGGCACCAGGGCACAGAAGGCTCCCACCTAGCCACCCACGAAAAATACATGAGTTGGGATTTTGCGCAAGATCCCGTCTCAAAAACTCCTGCATTAGTGATAAAACACGATTCTACTTGCAATCTGGTTAAATTAAATCCATTAATAGTTTGCCCTAATTGGTGTTTTGTTAAATTTTACAAATTGGAAGAATAAAAAGTTCTATCACTGCCTGACTATTGACTACACCTAATCTAATCACTTTGTGTTTCTTTGTTGACAGGTGTGCTTTTCCGGTTATAAGATAATTCACAAATAACAAACTACAAATGTACATTGACCGATAATTGTAACTTACATGTACATGTATACTATTACTAGACCAGGTATTTAATTACAAATTCAACTGACAAAATAAATAATCATCTTCACACACTGACAGACACACCTCACATTTACATGATACATGAATATTTACCCAACAAATATGTCATTTGACAATTTAGATTCACTTATAGTTGATGATATTTTTGCTGGATCCATCAAAATCGGAGAACTTAGCCATAACTAAAGATACATGTAGAGTAAGTTTTCTCCAAAAGCTTGTTTTATACAGAAATATGCAAAATCATATATGTTGGGTTGTGTTTGATTAGTCTTTTCAACCAGATTTATTTAAAACCGCTTCCTAATTAACCAATTTCACTAAAATAAACATAACTAAATTGAGTATGAAAACACCAGGAAGTAAAATAGTGACATTTCTATAATCATTTTACAATCTGCTGAAACCTGTTTTGACAAACAAGAATAAACTGAGTTGGTTTGGTTGATGTTGCACCACATTTAACTGACTTACGGCTATTTCACTCATATGGTGTTATGCCAGCCCAATGTGTGAACTGTGAAGGAAACCACCCTACCTGACACTGGTAACACCGATGACACCACATTACAGTTACAGGACCAAATAAAGGACACCACAACAAATCGTCTTCCAATGCAACTTCACTCAGAGAGCACAAGGGCACAGGAGGCTCCCACCCAACCACCTGTCCCTTAGATCAGAGAGCACAAGGGCACAGGAGGCTCCCACCCAACCACCCACAGCTGCCGAAGAAATAACTTAAGATTGATGTCTTGAATGATATTTAAACTTTAATATGTGTAGAGAAATAAATGTTAAGTTTATATCCATAAGAAATGTGAACTTGTTCATGTCATGGAACTTCTACAGGACACCAAAAACTAAATAAAAACTACATGTACACATGACAATAGACACAACTCCTATAATTGATGAGATTTGGCTGCAGTCTTACCTGAATCCTCCAGGTGTATGAGGGCACTAGGTCGTGATGGCATGGCTTTACCGAACATTGGCATGTAGTGATTATCCATCATTGCCAGCATCGTTACAATCAGCTTTTCAAATCACTGAGTAATGTGACAAAAAGTTCAGTTCACTTTAAATATCTGTCAAATTATGAACAATTTGACCCAAACAATCTTACTGAATTACACTCACTACACTAACTGTCAAATTCTACCAGGGTTTTCTTTCAATTCAAATCACAATTCTTTTTTCTTGCAGAAGTCCTTTGAAACTGAAGACGGATCTAAAAAGTTATTCTTAAAACAGAATACCTGGTTGAGTACTAACAGCTTTGGAAATGGCAAGTAACAGTTAATATATTCACGCTGTAAAGGCCTGTGGTGTGTACAGGTAGAGGTAGAGACTTAGCCTTGGACCAATCACACTGGTCAGTTTACATGTGTACCCAAGAATGAAGTAGCAGTGGGGCAGTATCCAGTGTCTGTCCAGTGTTTATTTATGTTAGTGTGGAGGAGGTTTATCAGTGAGTGACCAGGTGAGTTGATAAGGAGGGTGACTGTCACACACCTCCCCAGCAGAGTAGACACAGCTAGTGACAGATCACTAGTTTAACAGGCCACAGCCCTGGTTATTGTTTGTCCTAACATCTAACAGTTGGTCATGGTTTCAGGGGGCAGCCAGTCACATCCGGACATTCTACACATTTAGCACAGCCCCTATTCTCCTTCAAGTCAGTGTACAAACTGAAGACACTGGATCAACTTGTCAACAACAGCCCACAATTTAGAAAAAAGTCACTGAAACGCCCTATTTCTGCACCGAATATACGGCACCCACCTGAAAATTGATTCTGCTATTTCAATATGGCGAAGAATTGTTGATTTATATGATCTCTATCTTAAGAAGAGAAGCCCACATACACTTCTGGTAAACATTCTTTAACAATGCATGTCCGAAACAACAGAGGTACTGTAATATACTTCACAAGTCACTTATCAAATTACAAGAACAGACTTTTATCTTCTGAATTCATACTAGCCAATCATATCACATGTAGGTAAAAGTTCTCAAGTATATCCAGATGTATAAGGACGCAATGGAAACACATTTCTGAATGTTTCTAAAGTCAAGAGCATCAGTAAGTGTGGCATTAAGAAATGTACCGTTACCCTCAACTGCCTGACACAAGGTAGGATAACAGTTACGTCAAACTTTTCCTGGTAACTTGGGAAAATCAACATACAGAGGGAGCTGAAACGCTTCACTTTGTTAATTTGGAGTATTTTCTGCTAAATTCCAGTCACGACTTCAGGTTTTGCCTGTGGATTTATTTGAACGCTTATTCACACAATGTAGTGTACACTCAAGTTCAGCTAATTCAATCAAAGTATATTATACTAGAATACAACTCGACCCTTACTCCATTTACAAGCCTGCAAAATTTCACACAAATTCAGTCCACATCTTTGTAAGCCAGCAGTCTGATTTATTTAACATGCCACTGTTAACAATGTAAATAAGAAAGCTATCGCTCTCAGAACACAAAATCCATTTGAAGCTCAAAGTAAATCCTTTTTGAAAACTTCAGTAACAGTCCGCACCTGCTATACAGTTGGTATAAAGGATGTGGAAATACTTACATCCTGTACAGTTTAATTTCACAGTGTAAGGCTGATGTTAGGTTTAACATGTTAGCTGAAGATTCAATGACCAACCACTTCCTGGTACTGAGGGAGCTATTCAAACCTCAACCACCAATGAAATAAACTGTTTTAGATGTTATACATGCAGACATGTACAACACATCGCTGTTGTGAACCTTTAGTGAGCCTTTAGTGAGCCAGTCAGGCGCGCCACTATGTTCATGTTCACTACAGAATTTATTAAAACCGTTTTATTACTTACCATAATACCTCTAACAATTAATGAAAAATCCTTTACTCGATTGTGTGAAGTTTTTTTGTACAAATTCTAAACAAATGCCATGTATACTAACATTTTTTTTTTCAGAATGAGATTAAACTTAAAGCTGTTCAAAATTCTAAAAACTTTATGTTTTAAATTCACTCATCAGGTTTATGAAAGTCAGATTGAAATTATGATTAAACCAAAGTAAAATGCTTTTCTTAATATTATTTTGTTTAATTTTTTTGTCTCTTAAAATTATGAAACACACTATTTTTTTTGGTTGCAAAAAGCGATTTGATAGAAGTACCGGTATCATCAAAAAGGTAAATAAGGCTAAGAATGTTATTTTTGAGATGAAGAGCTTAGGGATATTACTCTATTGGATTGAAGTACAATAGTGTAAAATGTCTCGTGCTAACTAAAGACAAAAACAGTAGGACCTTAATGACGATTCGGTTGACTGATCTGGGAATACCTAGCCTTCTCGTGCAACAGGTAATTGAGCGGTAAAGTTAGGAGACAATCTCTACTGGATAGATGACAGACTATAAATATCACAACAATATTACATGATATATCAAAGACATATCCTGTTGAACAGGAACTTACTCACACCCAGTTACAAATTCTAGGTTATTAGGTTTCCAAGTTTACTTGGATAACCTATTGAAATCGCCATGATTATTATTATTATTTTTTGTTTTTCTCAAAATAAAGTTCTTTGGCTATGTTACTTATTTAAAGCTGCAATTTGTGCAAGCTTTGCGGCTTTATTATAAACAAATGTAGAAATTGATACAGAATCCGTACGATATGTTTACATTTCTCTCAGTCTTGATTTAATTGTCCTTCCTGTTAATTTCAGTATATGATTTGATTTCTTTTGCCTTTTTGTTTGTTTTTTGTATATTTTATTCACTTAATGAAATTAATAGCTGCAACAAAACATTGGAGTAACTTCGGAAAATAATGAAAAAAACGGATTTGTAGATTAAATGTTGAAATCAACTGACGTAAAATTACAGTATTTGCCAGGTTAATGGTCTGGGTTTCGAATAGTTCACAATGTTCACAATAAAGGCATATACACATTTATTTTGTTTTATCTTTTGCAGGTTATAGAGATAACTTCAGTGTTCATGACGTTAAATGGAATTTCATCTATTACATGTAGCTCTTGTAAATATTTCAAGCAATCGGTCAAGTCAAATTAAGTGTTACATAAGTTTTATAAACACTGGACTAGAAAAGACAAATACATACACATCTAATTGTGATTGAAATCGAAATCTTAAATACAGTATTAAGTAGGTAAATAATTTGTATGATAAATGTTGTAGTGTCGGTTGGATGTGTAGAAACTTCTCAAGAAATTATTGGTCTCATATCCTGTTTGAGAGTGGGAAGTTATTCGGTTTTATTATATAACATGAAACGATTTTGGCTTTGAAAAGGTATATAACATGAAACGATTTTGGCTTTGAAAAGAAACCACAAGAAAAGATTAATTTCTATGAACCGGAAGTATTTGTTCTGGTGGTGCTTAATTGCTATTCTTCTCTTATTTAGTTCAGGATTTGCAAAGAATAGGTGTGTGGATAACACTAATCTGTGTTTGACTTTTCCTGCAGAGAGATCCCACAGACATTTAGTGACGGATGAAGACTGGCGTGTATAGCCTGACGTGGTCTTCATTCAAATAAATGGATTTATATTAAAAGGTTGCTGTTGACAAAACAATACATACAATTTGACATTCGTATGTAATTTAACCATTAACCTGGCAAAAACTCTAATTTTACGTCAGTTGATTTCAACATTTAATCGACAAATCCGTTTGTTTATTATTTTCCGCAACTGTTATTGACTCCTGGTCGATTAATCAGAATTAACAAATTTCTCATTTTTATGACACGGTTGAGAGAGAACCGAGTTCAATTCAACATTGTCAGTGGATTCACTAATACCACTGATAATCTCCTTATTTGATTGTTCAACGAACACCTTTTACGTAAAAATATTGAGACGTAGGGGGAGATTTATTTCCTGTCATGACACATTTAAAAAAAAAAAAGTGAGCCATTTGACGAAGTCTTCACGAGCAACAAATGTCTCTTTCTCCTGCAAAATACAAAACGAAAATAGATGATTACATAAAACTGTACACGTTTCAAAACAGAAACTGAACACTGGACAAAATGTTCTTGTCATGTTTACGCTTCCGTTTAGAATACAAAACAATCGCGCTGCCTGTGCCCTAATTATAATAACACAGAACACGCATGCTCTGTTGAAGATTTACACGTACCCTCCTCTGGTCACGGCAAGTGTTTGGAGTTATTTTTTAGTTTCCGCTATCAAGATTACATAAGGTAAATAAATTCTATCTACATTTTACAAATAAGTTTCTTAGTATATTTCATTTTCTTTTATAAAATGAGTTCGTTTAAACTCCACATGCGTTGTCGGTGCGGGTCTGCCTGGACAAAGCTCACAGACTCTGAGCTTCGGTTGGCAGATTTTCACTGCAGGGGACTACTTTTCCCGTGAACAGTTAGAAATTACATGTGCTACAAAGGCAGTTTAGTGCCACTTGTGGCGAATCACGATGGGGTTAGGGAGCTTTGAAACAAAGATCACAAACACCTCAAAACTGTTCATACGTGAAAATTCCGTCGTGATATGGACTACATCTCATCAGCTAGGTGGAGACGCTCCCTAAATGAAGTTGCGAAATTTCAATACGTTTTAAAACCTGCCGTTTTTTTCTCACCACAAATCTGCTGAATTATTCTTGGAGTATGTCTACATTAAATGATAATTTTTTATGTCATAATGAAATTACCAAACTAATTACAGGCCGCCAAAATAAAGGTGAAGAGCTTGAAAAAATCATTTATCAGAGAGGTCTGTAGTTAATACTGAAGATAACAACTTTTAAGGCCACTAAAGTTTGAACAAATATAGGCAATTACGTAAGTATTTCAAAAGTTGAGTAACACATGTTTTTTTAATCAAACCTCATTAATTCAGTTAATTTAGGGCCTATTTCTATGAAAATCGAGATTTGTAAATGGAATGATAAACTATAAAAGATGTATTTATTATATTTATAATATATGTGATTGTTTTCATATTATTATGTTGTATTTGATTAAATAGTTTTTGAGAAATCTTTAGTGTGTAAAACACGAGTTTCTCTTTTTTTTTTTAATACATTTACATTGTTAGTCCAAGTAGTCTAGTGGTAGGTGCATCAAACTGTCACCCAGGCGATTTATTTTTATTTGTTGCGAATTCTTTTCTTTCTTTTTTTCGAACTAACAAATACAAAAGCTCATGAATAAGATTTCAAAAACTTGGAAACCTTATAACTGTCTCTTCCAGTTATAATATCTAGTTTTATTTGTATTACAACTTATCACCTTTGCTGTCTGCTGAAATGCTCAAATTTAAACCTAATAGAGCGGTTTCTTTATTACCCATATTTTCAAAGGTGTGTGAGCGTATTTTACACGATCACCTGTACAGTTTTATTGAACATCAGAAAAGTCATTCTCAGGATGGCTTTGGGTAGATCTCTTTCCACAAACTCTCATATTTTATTACAAAGTCTTTTGATGACACTGAGCTGTTTTGTTTCTTCTTTTTGGAGTTCAACAAAAATACTATTGGGTCAACTTTAGGAAATGTTCTTATTTCTTAAGCACATATAACAGTCATTTATTAACACAGCTGCAACTTCTAAGGCACAACTATGTAATCATTCATACCAGTTGACCAAAGATTTTACTTCCGAAAGAACGAACGAACAAATGAATGTTCCACTGAAAATTGCAAAAGTGTGCAGCCAGACTAATTCTTGGCAACAATTCGGGGCTCACTAGTGATGATATGTTTCAAGAATTACACTGGATGACAATTTATGAATTAATAAACTACAATAAAGCAGTACCCGTTTATAAATCTTTAAATGGATATTTCCCTGATAATATGAATGACCTTTTCTGCAAAAAACAATCAAAACTTAATTTGCGTTCCTCGTCAAGCCTACAACTGCCACACACTGAGCTCTTTTAGAAATATTTATCATATTCCGGCCCATCTCTTTGGAATCAATTGCCACTTAACATAAAAAATGCTTCCTCAGTTCAAGGTTTCAATCACAATTATCATGATTTTATTTCTTAGATGAAGAATCTGCTTAATCATGTTTTAATGAAATCTGCATACTATGTCAACTTTACTTCTCTTGTTACACCTTAGTATTTCAATATGACTGCATATAAACAGTAAATATACTAAGTAAGTAAACTTTCTTTCTTTTGTATTATAGTGCCACCTTTCCCTCATATATTTTTTATCTTTATGCCATTATATTATATGTACTTATTAGAGTGTGTAGCTGTGTGAATGAATCTGTGTGTGAGTGTAGGGCCTCGGGGAAGATCAACGATTTGTTGACTGAGTATTTTCACCCTCAGAAAAAAAACTTTATATATATAGATATATGACATTAATGTAGGTCTAGAGGTACAGCACAGTTAACCTGATGAGTGTATCTTGGTTGATTGGTGATACACACTGTATTTCACTCATACATGTTGAAAGCTTGACAGCCTAAAAAGTGGAGAAAACCACCTTGAACAACGCTGGCAACAAAGAAAAACACAGGACATTCACTGAATCCCAAGCAAAATACATGCTTCCTGATTGATGCCCATTGATACAGGACCCCATCACTCAC
This sequence comes from Katharina tunicata, assembly GCA_032466195.1. NCBI lineage: Eukaryota > Metazoa > Mollusca > Polyplacophora > Chitonida > Mopaliidae > Katharina > Katharina tunicata. The sequence continues at coordinate 12,825 of JAVFBZ010190489.1, forward strand.
ATGTGCTCTACTTTTAAAATCTAAATCCACAAACATGGTTAGTTATAAGTTGAAAGAGGCTCTATTTATCAAATCGAAACAACTTCCATGAACAGTGACAAAGGCCTAGAACTGACTGGGCACTGACAAAACCTCTTCAGGACAAAACCCCACAATGACAAACCCCATTGAGACTACCTGCTCTATCCAGTTGAGTGATGGTATTTCATAACTCTTCTGTATAGAGCGGTCTACTGTCTACTTCTATAGGTCTACTTATTTCCTGTGAGCTGCTTTCTTATATATAGACCAGGAAGTTTTTGTGTATTTGCATTTATATGTGACAAAGGTGCTTGTGTTCAAAGGGAGTGTAAATATTATAAGGATTTAAAATATCTTACATATTAAAACATCTGGTGTGTTTACCAGGAAGGTGTAGTTCAAAGTCCAACCACTGCTGTGTTGACACTTCCAATGCTACATTCTCTGACAAGTTGAACTAAAAGACCACATAATTCTAGTGATAGACATATAAAGCAACATAGCTGACCATTGGTCCAAAGAGAACTGTCACAAATATCCAACCAGGTCAATGCCTCTGTGATAACAGGTTTGACCAATACCAATTTATGCAAACTGACCCACCAGCCTAATTGATAATAAAATCCAGGTTAAACAATCTAAAATGAAGGTTTGTACACACAAAAGGTTCAACCAAGTTCCAGAAGATTCAAGTTATGCAAGGCAATTGTAGGGAGTTTCATTTTTGAAACTTGAACATCAAAATATAATCAGGTGTTGGGAATTGATTACACATTACAAGGGTTATTTATGGTTCAGTCCATCATTACTATGGTTATTTATGGTTCAGTCCATCATTACTATGGTTATTTATGGTTCAGTCCATAAAGTCCACATTTTTTTCTTAATGATACATTGCAAGGTTACTAATGAATGAAACGTGATCTAAGGCAAATAAAATATAAAACTCAAACTTCCTAGTTAAATGTGGATCATGGCCTCTGGTGACCTCTGGACCACGACATCTGGATTATAACTCAGATCTGGGCTAGAAACAAAATCATTATTATTGGTTTGCTGAAGTTTAGATCACTATTAACCCAGACAGACATTAACCCAGAACAAAATAAACTAAATATCTTTTGAATATCATTGATAGTTAAAAGTGCTCTCTATCACAAATTCTATTAAAGACTAGATAGTAACCAAACTAACTAATTGTTAACATCATTGTGCTGATGTCTGATCAATTTGGCTTCAAATTATTCCAGGATTTAACTGTTTTATAACACTGTTCTGCAAAATGTAAGGTTATTAAAAAAAATAGATTGCATTGGCCAAGCAATCCATAAAACACCTCCTGAATTTAGTGGAATGTAAATCTCATCCACAGTCTGAGCTGAAGGAGAAAACTCATCCATAGTCTGAGCTGAAGGAGAAAACTCATCCATAGTCTGAGCTGAAGGAGAAAACTCAACCATAGTCTGAGCTGAAGGAAAACTCATCCATAGTCTGAGCTGAAGGAGAAAACTCATCCACAGTCTGAGCTGAAGGAGAAAACTCATCCATAGTCTGAGCTGAAGGAAAACTCATCCATAGTCTGAGCTAAAGGAAGACTCATCCATAGTCTGAGCTGAAGGAAAACTCATCCATAGTCTGAGCTGAAGGAAAACTCATCCACAGTCTGAGCTGAAGGAGAAAACTCATCCATAGTCTGAGCTGAAGGAAAACTCATCCATAGTCTGAGCTAAAGGA
>JAVFBZ010190500.1:0-14577 GCA_032466195.1 Katharina tunicata
TTCAATTATATTTCTTAAAGTAATTCTGCCATTGAATACTATACTGTATATCACTGTTATTGTTATTTTACAATAAATATTGTAAATATATAAAATCGCTGATCGTTTTCTTTCTGTTTGGTGTAACAAATGTACCACGATGAAACAGAAATCACAACATTTCCTACCAAACTAGAATGACAACACGGAGATCCAACTGTAAACCATAGAAGTCGCTGACGTTCTGAGGATGGTTGAGTTTGAAACAAAATCTGAATTTGTTGGTTACTGACATTTATGTAAGCATATTGATAAGATCGATGATTGAGAAAGCGACCCTTTCAGAGACCGTTTCCATGACCCTGAACCTTTCAGCTAGGGCGCCGTCATATGAGAGAAATCGCAATTTTGATAAATCTACACACCTTGCCAAAAAATAAGCGCTACCAGATATTATTACCCATTATTAAAATGAGTGCCACATTTTATCGCTTTTTGATATCGATTTAGTTGAATCGATTATCCGAACTCAACATACTGATTGCCAACGAACGCATTTATGCGCAATACCTATTTTGCAAATGCAATGGTGTCAAGTCACGGGAGGTCAAAATCAAATCTGAATTACCTCTTGTGTCTGTCGAAGTCATTGAGAAAAAAATGTGTATACCTATCGGGACGATAAACGTTGGGTTGTCCGGTAGAGCCCTTGGTCGGCAAATTAATGTGCATCATTCTATAATCGCAAGACTTCAAATAAATCTTCAAATAACCGATAATGTGAAGGATCTCCCACAATCTGACAGGCCAGAAGCAAAATATCAACGAGAATATAGGACCAAATACAAATTGTGAGACGTACATCCTTCTCCAATTGAACAATACGTCGCAGGGAGCTGGTTGCATACATTTGATTGATTGTTTATTCACCAATTATTAGTATACGCCAACTGCTAATTATATTGATGTTATTTAATAAAATTAATATTGATAAACAAAGGCAAGGGTTGAAATGATGGGAATTGCACGGAACCCTGGAGGAATGCGTCTTGTGACCAATCAACCGTTTAGTACCTACTCGGACACACACACTAGCTCGATTGGCGTGGTTTCTCGCTCCAATTGCGGCACTATAGGCAATACCGCTGAGTTATTTGACCAGATTTGGTCTATCACTGGCCGTCAGTAATGCAGAAGAGGTTACAAACCTGTACTGGTCCTATAAAGGGATTCTTAAATTCAACCCGGGAACAATTTGCCAGAACAATCACAGTACTTGTGTTCATAACATAAGTTATACCACCCACGCCCATTTGACCCCAAACAAAATAAAGAAATTTTTTTTAATAAGTTTACATCAGCAACAACTTACTTATGTTCGATAAAGGATATTAGCCAATACTGACCCGGAACCGATTTTTTTTCTTCTGATAATCTGTTTATATATACGCCCCCAAAGCAATGGGTAAAGGATTGTTTAAATTGTAAGTAAAGGAATACACTATATTCATTGCTTACTGCATGGTGGTAAGGTACAGAATTTTGCACTGAATTGTAAATGAAGATTGATCGCAAGTCGAGATGGAACTCCCCTGTGGAATGGCTAAGGATTTGGCAGAGGATTCGTCCCTGACGTGAAAATAAATTACGTTAAAAAACATCTTTCATATGGCTTCTGTACATAACAGTAAAATATTTAAATTTTTATACGAAAATAAACTTCTGACTTAACTGCTGTTAACTCCTTGCCCAAATCAGCTGTGTTTCTCCTACCCTACTTCATAGAAATTAATTTTAATACAATTTTCAGCATTTTGAGATTTGAGTACCATTCATTTCCTCAACAATCTAGTAATTTATGGTCACATGTAGCATTTCCGTTTTCTGTTTTAAGTATCTAGACATGTATTCCTGTTTCAATCCTTCAATGTTCCCAAACAATATTCAAATGAAATCAAACTGTCAGTAGTATACATGTGTGCCAACTGTCTTTAATTTCAACTGACACATAAGAAACTTTACAGAATGTTTCATTTTATAGAAGACTACTAAAATATTTTGTTAAAAATATCGTTAAAACTGATATCTTCTAAATCATATGTTTTAAAATAATTAGTTTGATAAAATAAATTAGTTTATTATACACAGACGCATATTCGTTCATCGGTTCAGCCATGTTGTGGTGATGTATTTTCACATGATTGTAAGCTCGATTTTGAGAAGGTGCAATGCAATTTGAATGGTTTATGGTCGACGGCGTTTGTCTACTGTAAGTTTTTCAACCTGGTGCCAAGATAGATCCAATGTATATTTTCTTCTGAAAAATGTCGTTTTTACGTTAGGCCGATGCTGGGCCATCGTTGAGATATACTTGGAATTACAATAGATTTGTTTTATTTGTGATGCAACTACACCCAAACACCAGCCTTTATACATGTTTTCATTGGAATCATGTTTTCTAACGTTGTTATTACGTATTGTTATTATTATTGATTGACCTCTGGCCTTGTTTTTTTTAACATTTCTGCAAAGAAATGCACTCACACAATCAGTTTGAATCTTAAAGATGATCTCTTTGAACGCAAACAGAAGCATCTGCTTAAAGACTGTTGATTGATTGATTGATTGCTGTTTTACTCCGTAATTAATGTCATTTCATCTACAGTATGGCGTGACAGGCCAATGGATGACGAAAACCGACATGAACGACACTGGCAGCAGATAAGAACGCCACAGCGCAAGGACTCTATTAAAAACAACACCACAACAAGTCACCTTACTGATGACCCTTAACGGATGCGCAGAATCGTTAAGCAATCACATTGCTGTTATAAAAGTATCGATTTGCTGGAGAAAAGTAAAACCTCTCGCTAGGAAACAAATGCATTTAATTGACGCTTCCCAATCATTACTCCATCTATACGTTGCTGTCTAAAGTTTGACCATGTATTTCCTATTGTTTGGCAGACGCTACATAGAATCACAATTGGGTAAAAGTAAATCTTAGAAAAATAAGCTTTTTTTCTTGGTTGGCATCTCTGATGGGTTTTGGCTATAATTTATTTCAGCACATTCGGATAGCGATAGGCAGGATAGCCTGCTGAAGGCGTCCGCTGTTCCCAGAAGCTACCAGTGGAAGGCCGTGGATTTTCTGGGCTCTACCCAGTTTTCCTTTCACAATAAAGCTGGCCAATGGTCTGTAATTGGGTCAAATAGTCCTGTTGATTTAACATCGGAAAATAAACAAATAAACAAAAGAACAAACTTCACCAGTCTCATAACCCTGATATGAGTAAAACAAATGTCAACTGGGTCCAACACGACGCGACTGGACGAATAGTTTGGTACAGTCGGCCTGGTGTGACATTCTGTCGAATGCAGTCGCATACAATTGGGACTAGTCGCACGTGCTCAATCGTTGTATAACGTCGTTGAAGAGCAGCATTGATTTTGCATGGTTGTTTACGTCAACAAAGCAATGCTATGACGTCAAAGCAATCGGTGAAGTGTGACACGAACACTGCCCGCTTCTTCAGACTGACCACGACTGTTGAGTCGAGTCGCGTCGCGCCTAGTCGTCTTGGTCCGGCATAAGCTTAAGACACCTGGTGTTCCGTTTACCTGTTTCCGATTTAAGGGGAGTAACTCTCTTGACCAAACCCATTCACATGGCGTGCAAAGACTGACAGAATTTGCTCCCACAAAAGTCTTTAATGTGTCAATGACGAACACGATCACACTGTCTACGTGATTTAGGCATATTACAATACGTTTTATTGCCGATGGACAGATGTTTCTAATTTACGAACAAAGTTGAATATAGAATAGAAGTTGAAGTGCCGTGAGTATGTGGACTTTTCCTTAACCTTAATTCTTTTGATTAACCGCCAAATTTACACTTCAATATTTTTAATGTCGTTCACGCCACCCGATTTTTTTTTTTTGTTTAAAAGTCACGCAGAGACAAATTCCAGTTTAAAGGTATGAAAACTATTATTTTCGTTCGCTTTTTCTTCATTCTACATCTAGCATTGATTGTTGCTGGCAGGTTAAGGCGCCAGTTGCGGTTGCACGTAAGCCGGTATTAACTAAATATGTGGCGTGCTGATTAGCTGCCAACCAGTGTTCGATGAATCTTATTTGATAGCCTGATTTAGTAGTTCCTGAACTAATGAAGTAGGTACCGATTTACATATATGTGTTAGCTACATGCATTGTGCTTACATTATGCAGACGAATAACAGCATATATAAAACAGATGTGTAATCATGTAGGAGTAGGTATGAAACAAAGAACAAACAAACGATGATTGGACAGGTGTCGTGAGAAATGACAGAATGAATAAGTGGCCTAACTGAAACATCTTATAAACGTATTTGTCGGCCGTTTTCTATCTCCATAACGAACTTTATACGTGGATGTTAGTTGTTGAAGTAGTTAAATAGTTTGGCTTTGATGCCCTGTAGGCCGAAGGAACTCTCGTAAACTTTCCTACACTAGCAGATTGGCAAGATGGGGGCAAGATGTTGTTTAAGTCTGTCATAATAAGGTACACAGTACACAGTTGGCGACGAATTTCATAATAGTGCCAACAGTAAGAAATGTTTAAGGCTTTCCTTTGTTTCAGACCTTGGACGAGTAATTTCAATAACACCGCCTTTTGGTACATTGGCAAAGAGATCCACAACATCGTAGCTTACAAGCTAATGGGCCTTTTGGGTGGAAATTCGATCGAGGCAGAAAAATGCATATTGTTTTATATATGATTTAGCTGATTCACACAGGCTTGTCAATAGTTGCCTCAGCTGTCTAGATGTAATAATGCCATAAAAAAAATCCGATTAGGTCCATATTTGTTTTTTTTTACGACTTTTTTTAACTCATCTTCAGGAGAAGTATAAAAACTAATAATAGGTCCATTGAAACCTCTCCTGAAGACAAATAAAGTCGTAATATCGGGGTTTATAAATATGGACCTATTCGGATTTTCTTTATTATGTCAAGCTGTTTAGATTCAACTAGATTCTGACTTGATGTGCTGCATTAAACTGTGTTTAGAGTGTAAATACAAGAAGGCGGGTTTTAATTGTTGCTCTTGCATATAGGGCTCGCGTGCGTTGATTTACTCGGGCTTTCCGTTGGTTACCATTAATTTCACTGTTGTCAGTCAGTTTTATTGGGTAGTATTCAGGAACTGAGTATCGTATAGATACAGTCGGCAAAAGACTACAAATACATACAATGTTAGTAAATTTAAATATTTGAATTTCGAAAAATCGTAGGCTATTAAACAAGGTTTTACGTATGTATATTTCTAGACCCAAGTTTTACTCCTTTTCTAATCATTTCCAATAATTTCAGAATGAGATTACTGTGCCGTGTTGGTACATCAATCAATTCATATTAATATCTACTATATCAGTATATTTTGACTTTGCAAACAATCAATTAACCGCGGGTGGTTTCTGTGACGTCAACGATCAATTAACCGCGGGTGGTTTCTGTGACGTCAACGATCAATTAACCGCGGGTGGTTTCTGTGACGTCAACATTTCATCCAGCAACAGTACATTTAATTTAATTTCGTCTGGAAAATAGTTTGATTTCATGGGATATTATTTTGTAACATAAATATGGAGAATGCGCGGAAAACACCTTCTGACCATTGGCTGAACAAGGGAAATATGCAATCCCATTGATTATCTAAAGAAACACGTGATAAGATATAGATACATTTAATTGAGATCCTTGTGCGGATCAAACCAAACCAAAATATAATTCCGGAGGATTGTATGGACCAAATTTACGCAAGTTAAGTAATTGTGTTCCTTTCGGGTTTAATTTGATTTTAGATTTTTGGTTTATCTCTTGGGAACTACTCCGTACTATGGGACTAAGCAATGTCAAAACCGTTATCTTAAAAAACTTATACTGAATGTTGGGGAAAGACAAAGACGAAGTTTGTCAAGCTCTAAGCAATCAAATTCTCTACATCTGTACCAAAAAATGCTAACAACAAACACATAATTGTATGGATATCAACTTCTGTATTGCAGCGACGTTTCGGTCTCCATGCTTAATCCGCTCCCAAGCAAATGATTTACAAAAGGTTCACAATAACCGTTATAACGTATTCACAAAAAACATATGGAATGACGCGTGATAAACGACCAATAAAACCAATATACGTAGTTATTATCCGTCAACCAAATTCCTCGTGTTTTGATTGGTCAATTTGCCACGGGATAAAAGCCCGTACACCCGGGGAGAATTTTCAACTCACGGATGATAAAAAAACAAACATGGCCGCCTTCGCTTCGAATTTTGTTTTCTTGATTTAATTAATCTGACCCTTAAATTCGACAATAGTTTGGCAATGACACATTACTTCTTTATAGTCGCTACATTTAAATGACGTTAACATATCGGAAACCTCGGATTTTACAGACTTGTTTTGTGCAACGTCATTGAATGTTATCGATGTCTGTGAAATCTGACAGCGTTGTCATGGTAGTGTCAGTGGTCAGGGGAAGTAACTCTGGCCGAGACAAAACACTGGCGAGGACATTTTTTTACCAGGGTCTACGAACTTCAAGACGGACATAAAAATCCGTACACCCTTTGAAAAATGTCAATAAATAATACTGTGTTGGCATCCTAACCCAAGAGACAATGCAATTATTACGTAACGTTTCGTTTTACCTAAGAAAAACGTAATATTTCAAATGTGACGCTACACAAGTTTCCTTTATCTTTAACTGCAAAACTCAACATATTATTCGGAATATGATCGTAATAAAATAGTTTGTATACCAGAAATTCTGTAATAAATAGATATAATTAGAGTAAAATATCTCTATAACCCTACATAATGCAACAGATGAAGATACAATAGGTACAATGTTACCAACAGGTACATACTATATTATCAGGTTCTATGGGAACCCACTTGAGAGCAATATATGTAATTATACTATGATATGCTTTGGGAATAGAGAAGCCTTGATCCTATTAAGTTTGAGCTTGAAGCGGCGTATTTGAATAATTGCAACTTTCTTGTTATAGTATTGGGAATATTGACCTTCGAGATTTTGACATTACCCCCAGTCAATAGAATACCGCGGATTAGCTTTAAAATGGTCCCAAATTGCTGATTTGGAGTTTCTAAATTTGACGGAAGCCGTGTTTTCTTAAATTCTCTTGTTCAGTGGGCGGCATGTTTCACCGATATACTGTTCCCAACAAGAGCTATTTATCCCATAAACACAATCTTTGAGTTGAATCTTCCTAATCATTTTTAATTTTCCATTTGCTTTCAGTTGATCCCTTGTAGATATGTTATTGGCAAACACACAGTCGATATTCTGAGTACCTAAAAGTATTTTAATTGGATAACTAATGCCACCTAGAAATGGCAACGTGACTAACATTGACTGCGTTCTGACTTGACTGCGGGGTAAACTGCTATTTAATGCTAGGATAAAAGTTATTTTAATCAGATCTAATATGTTTTACATGGTTCAACTCCGACATTAAAGTTGTTGGAGACGATGAAATACTGGAAGCTCGTTTTGTTAAAGTTGAAACAATTCTTTTCTTCGCAGCTACACTGAAACTTACACTAACTTTAAGTTAAACCACCCATACCCTGACCTACTTCTCCACCCTCTTTAAGCAGCCAGCACGGGATGACCTACTACTTCACTCTCTTTAAGCCGGGTGAACGGGACAATACAATTACTTCCCTATCTTTAAACAGTCTAAACGAGATGACCTACTACTTCCCTCTTTTTAAGCGAGTTACTCGAGATGACCTACTACTTCACTCTCTTTAAGCAGCATAAATGGGATGACCTACTACTTCACTCTCTTTAAGCGGGGTGTACGGGAAATTAAATTACTCTCTTAAGGCAGCCTACAAGAGATGACCAACTACTTTACTATCTTTCAGCAGCCTACACGGGATGACCTACTACTTCACTCTCTTTAGGCAGCCTACACTAGATGAACTACTACTTCACTCTTTTTAAGCAGCCAACACGAGATGACCTACTTCTTCACTCTCTTTAAGCAGCCTACACGAGATGACCTACTAGTTCACTATCTTTAAGCACCCTACACGAGGTGACCTACTACTTCATTATCTTTCAGCAGCCTACAAAAGATGCCCTACCACTTCACTCTCTTTGAGCAGCCTACACGAGATGACCTTCTACTTCAATCTCTTTAAGCGTGGTGCACGAGATGACCTACACCTCACTCTCTTTAGGCAGCCTACACTAGATGAACTACTATTTCACTCTTTTTAAGCAGCCAACACGAGATGACCTACTTCTTCACTCTCTTTAAGCAGCCTACACGAGATGACCTACTAGTTCACTATCTTTAAGCACCCTACACGAGGTGACCTACTACTTCATTATCTTTCAGCAGCCTACAAAAGATGCCCTACCACTTCACTCTCTTTAAGCAGCCTACACGAGATGACCTACTACTTCAATCTCTTTAAGCGGGGTGGACGAGCTGACCTTCTACTTCACTCTCTTTAGGCAGCCTACACGAGATGACCTACTACTTCAATATCTTTAAGCGGGGTGCACGAGATAACCTACTACTTCACTCTCTTCAAGCGGGGTACACGAGATGACCTACTACTTCGCTATAGTTAAGCAGCCCACGCGAGATGACATACTACTTCACTGTCTTAAAGCACCCTACACGCAATGACCTACTACTTCCCTATCTTTAAGCAGCCTACACGAGAAGACATACTACTTTACTATCTTTAAGCAGCCTACACGAGAAGACATACTACTTTACTATCTTTAAGCAGCCTACACGAGATGACCTACACCTCACTCTCTTTAGGCAGCCTACACTAGATGAACTACTGTTTCACTATCTTTAAGCAGCCTACACGAGATGACCTACGACTTTACCATCTTTGAGCAGCCTACACGGGATGACCTACTACTTCACTCTCTTTAAGCAGCCTACACGGGATAATCAATAGCTTTACTCTCTTCAGGAAGCCTGCACAGGATGAACAATTACTTCACTCTCTGTTAGCAGCCGACCGGGACACCTCTTTCTGAATGCAGTCTACACGGGATAAAAATTACTTCACTCCCTGAGAACTCGTAGTCGCCGTGTAACCTATACTACCGCGTGCTTTTCTTACCGATTACACATGTAATTTGGCGTTAACCGAGGGAGAAAACAGCTCCCAACTGTGAAAGAAACTAGATGAACTAAGAGGTTTTTACGAAAAATAAATTTAATCTTTTCGCACAAGAAAAACGATTTTAAGAAATCAATAAAGTTTTATTCTGTATATCCACTAAAGGAAATTTGACGCATAGATGTCGGCTATGTTAAATCACTTTGCCTACTGCCTGTTTTAGGACTAAAACAAATCCTCAGATTCGTTATTTGATCTAATTAAACTATTTATGGAATTCCGTTTAATTTCAGTTTTGAGAGACGATTGTCTGTGTGTTGTAAGCAGATACACGCACACTTGTGTCTCCACTACAAACATTTTCACTGTACAACGTGGATAGAGAAAAAAACAGGTATGGTTTTTTAAAATGGTTTGGGGCCGTGTCGTGGTTAAATCGATCGTGATTGTTACAATCACCTATGTTTGGAAAGCTGACTGAAGACTTTAGATATACGGTATAGAAGAGAAGAAGACACAGAGGTATCGGGTGCGGGTCTCGATACGAGGTTTGTTGGCATTTTCAAACTCATTTTGAGTGAAGTACTATTGAACACAACAGTAAATAAATATGCCTTTTGCGAAACAAACGCATCGATATTCTGAATATTTTAATATTTATATATTTGTCTTTTATTTGTATTTATACACATGCTGGTACATACACATATATTCCAGCGATCGTTCATATGTATATATATATTCATTAAATCCCATTGTTGTTTGTCGCAAATATTGTGGCCATGCATCTGCTGGCTGCACAGCTAAAGGACAATATACTTAGGTAGTGTTTATAGCTAATCTTCAGACGTGCTAGACCTGCTCGAAGATGATGACTGGGGGCTGTAGTTGCTCGACACGTATTGTGAAACCTACATGCTTGTATATGACACAAAGCAGTCTGCAATGTCTCCCCAGAAAATACCAATTTGTAGCATTTGTCAACCTTAGATTCAAATCTGTTGTATTCGCTGAGTGAAACCTGTGTGTCATATTCGTCTAACTAAAATATATGGACACATCATCTAACCCTGTGGTTCCACATGAAAGCCTATCCATGAATGATGCAAGTTGATTTACAGAGAGAAGTGTTAATGGCGGATAAACCCCCTAAGTTAGATATACATCAGATGCGAGTCCATAGACTAGAACACGAAATATAAAATATGATTGTATTTTATATGTAGTTAAATATATACTTCAAAGCAAACTGCTTGTACAATCTCTTCCTGTCATACAATTATATGTGGTATAAAAAGGCAAGCCATGACCAGTTGTTTCCCAGACTGCCGTACAGTCAGGTAAATGGCAGAACAGGTTCCACTACCTAGTAATCAGCTACCACGTGTTAACCACCCAGTACCGTGGTACGTGATTGGTAATCATGCTATTAGAACAGACCAGTACTGGGAGTAAATGATTAAAACAAACAGTACCAATATACTACCAGCTAACAACTTGATGCTTGGTTGAGGTATACACGTGTCAGTATTCACTTGATACTGAACAGTAGCAGTTCACAATTAAGCAGTAAACCATGCTTTCAAAAGATCTACAACTTTTTTTTATCAATGCTTCAAAACGGACTATGTGTTGTTCTTTACTAGAATTTGTTTTCAGATAATTTTAACTGGATTTGTTACAAATCTGGCCTCCTGAAATGATTACTGTAAGCATATAAACCTTAAATTCATCTTCACTAATAGTCTCAATTCTAGTCTCTATTTTCCATGTGCACAGGTTCATATACACAGCGAGTTTAACATTATATTAAATGGTAGTTTTTACAAAAATACATTTATGGGTGCTAATATTTAACTGTTTTGACACCGTTCTAGAATATATAATCTCCATATACATAGTAGCCGCTTTCAGTGATTTTGTTCCAAAAAAGTGATTTAATCCTAACGCGCACAGTTGTACGGATTCATAACTTTGTTCACTTTATAACCGAAAACACTTCGACAGCACTGGAACGCCACAGGCTGATTTGAGTTGATTCTCAAGTACTACACTAAGCCAAATACTCGGAAATTGGTTCATGTCATTTTAACCGAAATGTTACTGCTATGGTGTTGAGATTTACTCCGTCCATTATTTTATTATCTGAATTTAAAACTTTGTAGATAACTTATGGTGAATAATAAAAAAAAATAAAAATTCGCTCACCGACTGGCCGTCTAACTAGATTGTGTTGGCATGGCTTCCATAGCAAGCTGAACATTTGGATATGTATATCTTAGATTCATTTTCAACTCGACTGTAGAACGTGTGATATAAATATCGTGCACATTATATCGTGCACATTATTTAGTTATTTTATTAAACGAATATTGTCGGACATGCCTCAAATGGATTTGGATCGAACATCAAAGGAGGTGCGATTGTATAATATATTATGAAAAACTTCAATATCCTGTATAATTTGTTAATTTGAAATGATGATTATTTCTTGTCATTTTCATGGAATGCCAATCCTTTAGACAATACTTGCCGTCACGGTATAGTTACTTTAGAGGGAAATTGTTTCCTTCTTATGTACATTTCGAGGTGTTCAATTAATTTGAATCCAATGTTTTGTATAGGGTAGATGATCTGAAATCGCATTTTTTTTAACCATCCTTACAGTAATCATGCAGAACTACGTTTTTGCATTACATGTGAATTGTTCTTGTGGCAGAAATAAAATCGTTTATGTTTTTAACTAATAGGTATTTTTTTTTTAACTTCTGAAAATCCATAAAAGTTATGTCTTTGTTCCCAGTTTGTAAGTGCCGATTAAACGCAGGTCAGGTTTTGTCTTTAAACGACGTATTTTTGGAGTTATCATTTAGAACATACCATAGAACTTTCTCTAATTTCAAGTTTAGTACCCAATATTCCAGAGATCAGAATGACTTATTTCCGTGTTTCCCGATGACAATTTCGATGCACCTGTTTGCATAACACTTATGGTAGAACAATGGGCCCGTAACGATCAGGAGATTGCCCAATGAACAATGTCAAACTGATCCGGAACTAGTCCGCGCTAACCGATTGGTATTTATATTACACTCTGATAAAAAAATACTTGCACGCGTCCGACACGATGTTTGTGAGGCTATTTCCAATTAAATCATCGCCCTGGAAATATAGTCCCTCATTACAAATGTTGACCAAGGGAAACGCTTGCTAAGTTCATACAAACCGATCAAATTAACGACTGAATCAATACCTACATGCATCCCTTTAACTCCAGCCAGAGTTCAACATGAGCGAGGAAATGCCATATTCGGTCAAAATTCTAGCATATACTTGATTACACACAGAAGTTTAATCAAACAAAACTACTCTGGTAAATTATTACCTAAATCAGAGTTTGGAGTGATTTATTACACGTATTGTAACTACATAAAACATACCATCACAAAATCAGTACCTCACTTTCGAATATCCACATGCTTTGCTTCATCCCAAAAATCAATTATGTCATGTTGAAGGATTACTGTCAAAAGCCGTTAAAAAGTGTTCTGATTATTGTAAGTCGTATTTAGTTAACGTCGGTGGAAGTGACACGAAATAGTGACATTATTATTCTAGGACCGAGGTAGCCTTTTGTCTCCTCTTCTTGCTTAAAAAAAGTACTATCTTCTTTAAAATGTTATTTTTTAAAACATGAGTTTTTTTCTTCTTCAGTTTCCAATTATCCGTGGAAGGATTTAGATAAAATAATATGTTGTTAAAGTTAATGCAAGCAAAGCGAATCACAGACATGGCATTAATTTAATTAATTAAGTGTGCGCTTCGCTCAATCAAAACAACAAGGTTGTGAGTTTATCGGAAGAGAAGCTGTAGAGATCGATCAGAATGGATGTCTCCTGTTATAACTGGCGGACATAACACCTCCGTTATTATCAGCGTATTTCTTTTCCTAAATCCCATTTCAATCTCAGGTTATTCATTACAAATACTTTTTTCTCTAAATATAAACTGAGTAAATAATCATCGGCTATATAATGGAACGATTTAATTTCCGGTGAAGGGAGACGACTGTCTTTATTTTCTATACAGCCTCACGAGTAGCCATACCTTTACTCCCACCCCAATCACTCTAGAAAGTGGAAAGCTGCTATTGACATAAGAGTTCAAACATTACTTAATTAACTAGTGTTCACCATACTAAAAACGATGCTGAATTATCACGCTTCAAAACATCCCCCCTCCTTAAGTAATCAGAAACCGTATGATGCAGACAATCCTCAACATAGTCTCTTCCAGTAGTATTTTAATTTCCAAACGTTACACCGCAAATTGAAGACGACCTTTAATAACCTTTCGCGTTTTTGTCATTTTATTAGAATAATTATATGTTACCAAAGAAACTGGAAACAGTTAGCCTGAATAGACTTGAATTAAATAACCCTTTAAAGGAAATCTATAAGATTATTTCTTCCAGTATCAATTCTCATATAGCTAGCACGTGAAGGGAGAAAAGACAAAATGGGGACCACAGCTAGAATCGAACAATTTTCAGCTCAGATCACAAATAGAGAAACTCATGTTAAATGTGTTCACTGCATAGTAAGGATTAGATCATAATACATCTAAAATATGTAAAATAATTCTATAATAAATAAGTTTAGGTGTTTAAATAGTATTAGTTTATTTCCAGTTAGCTGTGGTTTTTGATTGTACCTTAATTGGACGTACCTCTAATCTGAGCGTGGTAGCCAAATCTCTGCTGTAAACGACCGCATCAATACTTTATTGACAAAATACGCCCAGGCCTCGACGTGATGTGAAGATGATAACAAATATTTAGTATAACAGACTCATTAAACATTTGTATTGAATTAAAAAATATATTTGAGTGGTTATCTTGATTGACATTAAAGTAAGGCTTGTGCAGATTAATGTATGTAAGATGGCTTCACAACGATGCCACAGGCATTCCAATTATAACTTAAGCTTCAGTGTTTTGCGTTCTTGAAAGAAACATTGTTCTACAGTTATTGTAGCAGAAGTCTTTGACTACTCCGATTAGTAATTAACAACTTGTGTCGAGGAAAAGCACACGAATACAGTTAAACCGCAACATCAAATGAAATAATCTTCAAAATATAGCTCAGACATTTTGGGTTATTCTGATAAAGCCCCGTTCACATCATGCGACTTGTAGAATCAACTCGTCGAATTTGACAGAGTTGAAGCGTGTGAACAGAGTAAATCGATGCCACTTTGGTTGTATCTAACTAGTCAGAGGTGTGATTGTGTTATCCGTGCATATCTCCTTATTTGGAAAATCCATTCTGAGGATACGGGAAATCGTCCGGAAATAGCCGAAGTTGTCCGGCCAGATGTTACAATTCAAAGCACATGTTGTCAAATGCTAACACTAA
>JAVFBZ010190510.1:19913-34091 GCA_032466195.1 Katharina tunicata
ATCAGGCCATTTAATGCAGATGACCATATGAAAGATTCTCCTATTTCTTCAAAGAAATGTAGTAATTCCTTTTTTTCGCTTTATAACATTCCCTTCCAACATTGTAAGCTGGCATGAGTTTTCTGTACCGTGGCTTTCTTTTTTAGTCTGTGACGTCAAGTATGGTTTCCTTCACCGCTTAGGCTGAAACATTGTTGTTTGAGTGAAATGACCTTAGGACAGCATGAAACCCCTGTAAACAAATGGTTTAATATGTGAAAGGCAAATTTATTATTATGTTTAAACTAATATACATATGAAGTGGGCTGGTATTCACCAGAAAACATATGGGATGAATGGTGAATACTGATTATTGATAAACAAATATAATTACCAGAAATGGGCTTACATGCATCTCCGGCAATCTAAAACCCCAGTAAAGCTGAAATGTGGTATGCCCCAAATAAAGATAAAGAAATAAAAAAAAATGAAATGATATCTCTGAACCTGTTATCAAGTTGATAAACACTTTTGCAAAGCTTTGACCATTGACCTTCTGAGCAGGGTTATATAGATGGGCTGTGGGGTGGTACTCCCTTTGCTTAGAAGCAGATTTGTTTGTGGATTCGTTTTCTTGAGTCATGTTAATGTCCTGTGTTGTCTAGTTCGTGTCAAGTGACTTGGGAGTAGTTTTCTTATTACTTTTGGCCACGAGCTTTCATGTTAATAGATCAAGAAACACATGTACTGCATGAAACCCCAATCAAAGAAACAAAGTATGGCAATTCTGTTGTCTTAGATAAAACTAAAAAACTGACCATGACCATTTGTACGGAGGACCATTGGCTGTGATACACCTGTTGTCTGGAGCTGGTTTAGCTTAGTACTGTTAATTTTAGTTTACTGAATGTCCTCCTGAGTTTAAAAAAATTCAAGAATGTAATATCAGCAAGTGTTATCCAATTTCATAATTAGACATTTTTATTTTGCCTCCAGGTGGAAAATTTATTAAATTCCGGTCAGTTTTATTTCTCTGCTTAAACTAGAAAAAGTTTATTTGCTGTTCATGAATACCATCACTTGCTTGTCATTGGTCTTAACATAGATAAAATGAACACTGTGCTCTTGCTTTTAGCATATTTAAATTTTCACTTACCATTCACATTTTTATAACAATTTATACTATTACATTAACTATGTATCTGTTGTGGGCCTAGTGATAGGAAATCTCATCAATTCTGGCTGGTCCAGTATATGTAGTTTGTCCCAGCTGTAGTGTTCTTTTTCAGTAGACTATATACACTGTCACATCTATAATGTACCTGTGGTGGACCTCGGTGTAGGAAAATCTCATCAATTCTGGCTGGTCCCGTATATGTAGTTTGTCCCAGCTGTAGTGTTCTTTTTCAGTAGAATATATACACTGTCACATCTATAATGTACCTGTGGTGGACCTCGGTGTAGGAAAATCTCATTAATTCTGACTGAGTTTCAGAGCTTTGTCTCTGTTGACTTTTAAGCCTAGAGTATATGTTCTGATTCCTATAAAAGCCATCATATGTTGCATACTGCTTCTGACTTGACTGTAACTGAGGAACAAGTTAGTGTCGTACAGTAAATCCCTTAATACATTGAGTTGAAAATTAGAAGTAAATGATTTCTCTTTTCCAAAGCATAAAAATACAGTTTGTTGACTGATTGTTTCTTATAAGTACAGTGGAGCATACATTGTAGGTTCATCACACATATTTCTTTAGAGCATTTACTGTTACACCCATTGGACTATCAGCTGTTAGATTCCAGCTAAGATGAAGGCCGTCTGTTCTAGTATTGTTTGATGACAGCCTGGGAACAGGCAGAGAAAGAAGAATGTGTGCGAGGCATCAATGGAAGCGGTGTCAATTGGCTTGTTTTTGACAGCTCGCTGATCCTAGCGACTCGTTGCAATTGATGGCACACCAGGCGGAAGAATATGATTTTGTGATTGGGAGAGCTGGGAGAGGCCAGCAAGAGGATGACATTGGCCTAATGTACTATCCAGAACTCCAGATATAATGAAAATGGCCCAATGGATTTCAAGAACTTTCAGTGCTTGTGGACTCTAGATTGGATTCTACATCATTGAGTCAACATATGAAGCACTCGTTAACTCCTTACACAATGTTTGTGTAGAGGAAAAAAACATAGTATTAGCCAGAAATCAAACACAGAATGTTTCAAATCACTATTTTAATAGAAACAGGCTGTCTCATTTGACATTTTTCCTATCTTTCCCATGTTAAATTTGACCGAAATAGGGTGTCTCAAGTGGCTTTTGGGAGTTTCAAAGACACCGAGACACCCCTCTGGCTAACACTATGCATCACATTATGTTAGTACGTTGCCAACTGTATAGATACATCTTTCAAAATTTCTAAATTTGTAAATTTACAAATGTACTAATTATAAAAATATTGTAACTGCTTCCGTTGGCATTAGTTAGAGCATCCCGTACATGCTTCATGTAATCCTCTAAGCGGCATCAGAAAGCCATGCTGTTTCATAAGTTTTGCCTCCAAAGAGAGAACTGTGACGTATTTGTCATTTTCGAGTCTCCTTGAGGATGGGTCTGGCATGCTGTCATATGAGCCAAAAAAAGTCTTCTGTGAGCATACAAGTCCAATCAAACAAACAAGCAAACACCTCCCGTTTATAACTCAATGTTAATTCCATCCATTTTGTTCTGGTCCAAACATGACTATGAATGAACCCAAAAGGTGTCTAACGTCAGAAAGCCATGTTACCCACATGTATTGGTAATGAGTAAAGAGCCCATTTATTATTTCTCAATTAACATGCTATCATTACTTAGTGCTGTCCATGTCATTCCCCACTTGTATCAAATCATAAATGGAATCAGGTTTGTACCGGTAGCTAAGTGTTATGGGCCATTGGATTGATGGTGATAAAATCAGATGTGCCAGATACATACATGTATATCCACCACAGATACAAGGTGTATGTACCAGACTTGTACCATAATATAAGTGTAGGAAAGTACATGTATAATCTATGAACTAGACCAATAGTCTACCACATGTCCTAGATGTATGTATGTGGTCATGGTGTAAGCATCAGATACAGACTGTGCTTTTGGGAAGAACGACAATAATGGGGTCTTTTCATGTTTATTCAAACTCATTTTAGAAAGACTCATTTATACTGTAGGTTACCCAAATCACTCGAACTGTTTTTTTTCTTTCTATTATGCATTTCAAAACAGATTTTGTGCATTCGGTCATGAAAAGAACGAAACTTCTATTTATATAATACATGTACAATATGTTATGTGATTTTTAGCTTTTTTTACCCCTAAATGTATATTAATGTAATTGTATTAAGAAGCAATGGCAGATACAAGTGAACATTTTAGAGGACTGATTTTTAGGTTATAGATACAGTTCAATGATAGCATATAAGTGTCTCCAGAAGAATGTATGTTAAAGTACTGATACCTTATGTCAAAACTAGAATGCTAAGGAGGAAGGTCCATGATTAAGCGGGCCGCGTTGTGGCTCTGTGACTGAGCATTGGACTACGGAGCTCCTTTACTGTACCTGGAATAGGTTCGATCCCCCTGTGGACCTTAGGTATATAAGGGAAGTTTTTCGGTGGCTGCAGAATTTGCGGGGTGGTTTTTACGAGGTTTCTTCTCGTTTTTCCACTATACACCGGCACAGCAAATTAGTAATTATTATTAAGTCGTCATAAAGGTGAATAGTCTTGAGTACGACGTTAAACACCAATCAAACAAACAAACCAACCTATGATGAAGCTGTGAGTTGTTGTCTTGTAAAGTTTCCAAATTTAAATTGTACAAACTTTACATTTCCCCAAACTATATGCTTCATCACATTTATATTGGTCAGAAGATTGACGAGAATTTTGGGGGGCTGATGTAGTTTCCTCCATACTTTAGTCGGATTTAAAAAAAAAAACATTCTCAGTTATATGTATAATCATACATGTAATGTTAAATAATTTACAGCACAATGTAAAATAGCCAGAAAATGTTTAAATGAATCAAATTATTAGAGCATATGTCTGATAATGAGGCCTTGCTTGTGAACAATCTTGAGTGTAGGATAAACATTGAAATAATGATTTACATGTATAAACTACTTATTGTATAATGTTACTGATTAATGATATACAACCCTTCTAAAACTGCTCAATTTAAACCTGATTATTATTTGTTAGTCATATCAAACATATATACGCCTTGATCTGAGACAGTCTAGCCTGAAATCATTTTTCCTTATTATTAATATTAAGCGATGTAGAAAGGTAGTCAGCGGTTAATAATTGTTTGGGTAAAAACAAAATTGATTATGTCGCCTGTTATGATTTGCGCGATATCTGAGACTGAAGGTTCCATTAGCTAAGGTGTTTATCAGTGTATCAAAACATTGAAATAATGATTTACATGTATAAACTACTTATTGTATAATGTTACTGATTAATGATATACAACCCTTCTAAAACTGCTCAATTTAAACCTGATTATTATTTGTTAGTCATATCAAACATATATACGCCTTGATCTGAGACAGTCTAGCCTGAAATCATTTTTCCTTATTATTAATATTAAGCGATGTAGAAAGGTAGTCAGCGGTTAATAATTGTTTGGGTAAAAACAAAATTGATTATGTCGCCTGTTATGATTTGCGCGATATCTGAGACTGAAGGTTCCATTAGCTAAGGTGTTTATCAGTGTATCAAATTATGCCGTCACACCTTGGCTAAACAACTCAATTTATGTCTTTAATTAGCTTATTTACAAGCTGATAGCCTGGCACCACTAGCTATTGATAGGATATTTAAAAATAAATCATCTAGGGGATGTGATCATGAAAACTTTATTAAACTATTGATTTCAATAAAGTGGGTGAGATTCTGCGACGCAAAAAAGACTGGAATCTGCCTAATAAAAACACCCATCATTCAGCACAGTATTGAAAAATGACGGATAATATGTATGCAAACCTATTACTTCCAAAATTCAAAACAGATCCATAGTCCATTGTCCGAATATTGATTGTGGAACAATGGCCTTTATAAAATTTTAATTTAATGAACTTAAGATGCAGTGTTGACTTTAAAGAACATGAAACCGTAACCCTGTCAATTGTTCTGATTTAATGGGCATGAGGAAGCGGATTTGTTGTGCTGTCCTGTTTTTCGTCCTGTGAATGTACTGTGTTGTCTTCTATGTTGCCAGATTGGCGTCGTTAACAGTGGTTTCCTTCACTCAATGGACTGGCATGCCTTCATATGAGTGAAATTACCGTAAGTACAGGTAAAACGCTGATCAAACAAACAAACAAACATCTAGATCAAACATGGTCAGCAGTTGATTAACGCACCATAGTACATGTATGCCTATTTCTAGAAAATAATTGCTGGAGATTGGACATCTTAGCTGCTAGTTAAGAGGCAGAACTGGACGGCGGCACTGTGAGCACTAGTTGTCTGTATTGATTCAGGTTCATTAAGTAAACCTACATGCCTTCTGTCTGTCCACTGGGCTCTCTGACACTACTACCAATGATCTAAGCTGGCTGATGTTTTATAGATTTCTTCAGGTCCAGATTTTCTGGCTCACAAGGACAAACCATTCACTATACTGCTGCTTGTCAATGGCTGTACCTCAGGACCCGGATCATCTCATTGACATTGTGGCGGTCATTCTGTTCATTGTGTTGTTATCAGCCACCAAGAATCCAGTCCTCTTTCTCAAATGATTTTTTTTAACTCATTACTTTTGTGCAGACTTACATGAAGTTGATGCAAGCCAATGACTTAAATATGTCAAACGTGTCACCTTGCTGTCTATTATGGCTATATCAGAGATCTGTTGTCCCAGTTCACTTTTGGGTTAAAACGGCCACATTTTTATTAATGTTGTGTTGTCTATTGTCCACTCTTTTGTTGATTGTACAGTTGATAAATGAAGACGTTATATTTAAATATTACTCATATAGCTCCTTGTCATATTGGCTGGTCAGGTTTTAGCTTATCAATGTTATATGCGCTCAAACAGTAGTACATTTGTCTACACTTATCTACACCAGTAGGGAGGCTTTTACAAAACTTCTTATGATACAGCCCTCTGGTTAAGGGCAGCAAAAAACGATAAAGTGACTACATATTTTATGGTTGTGTTGAGAGTCGCTGTCTACTGTTGATATACAGCTCCGCCACATAACTGAAATACCCTTGGAGCACGGCTTTAAACACCAATCAATCGATCTTATGATACATTACAAAAACTTTTATGAACAATTTCACTTATAAAGTAAGGAAAGTGTCCCACATGTAGCTGTTTGTGTTCTCTCTTACAATGTTACCTTATAAAGACAAATTAAGTTTAGTCTCACCTCCATTAGATACTGACCAGTATTTAACTTACCAGAACCTAATGTCCTGATTGTGTGTGGGTTTCAGCAATAAAATATAATCAGGGATACTCCTTATTTATGAATTAAATAAATTTGTGTCAATTTTTATGGAGCCTTAAAAACTTCAGACAGCTATCAAAGTTTATTGACTTATTGCGCCTACATGTAGTAAAACGCCTACTGCTATTCTCTAAGTGCTCATTTGAAAATAGGGCAAAATTTTGTATTGTTATATTACGTTAGTGTGTGTGTTTAACAAAAAAAACCCAAAAAGTCAATAGTTATTTAAATACCGTGTTCTTATCATACAAGTAGTGAGTGCTCTTTTGTGTGTGCCTAATTCACAGTGAAATCAATAAATATTGATTACCGGTAGATGTGAGCAAAGAATTTGTGTGGGAGTATTGCTTAAATGCTACATACAGTACATGTATAGTCAGCTGATCTCCACTTTATTAGACCATATTCCTGTTTATGACATTTGTTTTATGGCACACTTGCTTATAGCCGCATTTTGTGTTCATAAATTTCAAATAAACTAATATTAAGTTGTCATTTGAGTTGGTATTGGAGAGTAGTTTATTAGTTCTGACCTTCCATCGAACAACTTTAAATTAATTATAACATCTAATAGTCTTCCCACACGTTGTAAATGCACGTAATAAAGGAGAAAAAAAAAAGAAAAAAAATATCATATTAAATGTCACAAATTTCAACCTGTGGATTTTCATCAAATTTGATTCTAATTACATAAGTGTAATTTTGACACCAGTGTGGGTCTCGTCTTCCCGTTTAACACAGTGACACTAACAGAAATTTCCCTCCTGAGGTAAAGGAATGTCAGTAAGTCAATTCACTGTGGGGTCATGCTTTTCGTTGACTGTCTTCTTACAATGTAATTTGTTGCTAGTGAGGTTGAGGGTTTCCGTCAAGTATTATCCATAACTTGAGTGAAATAACGTTAAATGTGATCAAATTATTTGTTTCAGTGACAGTTTGAACTTGAGGTCATAATAAACAAAATAAAAAATATTATTCATAAAAGTATTGTTATGCCAATCAAATAGACTTGTGTGTTTGGTTGATGACGGGGTGAGTCCAGCCCAATGGGTTAAAGAAAGCAATCTTACCAACACTGGAAACACAAAAGACATTACAGAACATTTACAAGACGAAAAATAGGACACCACAACAAATCTGCTGCCTGATACCCCTTACATGTACATTAGCTTTGAGGGTACAGCAGGTTCGACCCAACTACCCCGCCCCCAATCAAATAAAACAAAGTTAACATCTGAGATCACTATAGAGATATATGAGATACTATAGGGTACAGGAGGTCTGACCAAACTACCGGCCCAATCAAATCAAACAAAGTTAACATCTGAGATCACTATAGAGATATATGAGATACTATAGGGTACAGGAGGTCTGACCAAACTACCGGCCCAATCAAATCAAACAAAGTTAACATCTGAGATCGCTATAGAGATACTATAGTATGATTTAAGATATTGATTGATTTAAGTGAAACTCTCTTGAAGTACACCTTTTGATAACCAACAAACAAAGAGATCTTTATGACAGCAGTTACAGACAGCTACACAAAAATCGCCCTTCGTCCTTACACCGGGTTCAAATCAACCTGTACTCCATAGTATTAAAAGTAGAACAGCAGTTATGGATTAAAAGTCAACCAGTGCATTTTTTGTCTGGTATTCATTTTGTAAGTTAGCACTGACAATAATTTAAATAAATACAAGTAAACGCAATTAAATGTTCAACAAATTAATGAGTATTTGCTGTTTATTGACGTCATTTTATAAAGTAGTTTGTTTATTCTAACCTTTTGGCCAATGACTCAGTTTGGCTATAGCCTATTGTAGACTTCTCATACATTGTAAATACATGTTCACTTAATCAACAGCAGCAATTATAAACAAAACCTATCAAATTAAATGTCACAAATTGTAAGCGTGTGGTTTCTCAGGCAACATTACAACCTGTCAAATTTGAGTCTCAACACATGGGTTTGCGGACTCTTATTCAGACTTAACATAGAGACATTATCATGAATTTTACATAACACCTGGGGATGTGGTTAGTGTGCTGGATCATTCTATTGCTTTGTGCTTGCTCACTGAGATATTAAAAGAACATTTCAGAAGGCAATCTGTCTAAATCTACGTCCTGTGGTTGTCGTCTTCGTTTGTTTCCAGTAAAATTGAGGTCGGCTTGGTCATTCCTTGGAACGGTTGGTTGGTTGGATGGATGGATGGATGGGAGCCTCCTGCGTCCTGGGGCTCTCTGAGATAAGGGGCATCAGGAAGTCGCTTTCTTGGGTGTCAAGTTTTTCATCCTGTAAATGTACTGTGGTGTCTTCTGTGTGGCCAGCGTCGTTTTGGGTGGTCTCGTTCACCGATTGAGCTGTCACACCATCATATCAGTGAAATAAACTTAAGAATGGCATAACCCCCCCCCCCCAAAAAAAAAAACACCACATCCTTCACACCTTGGATTGGCACATCTTCATATAAGTGAAATAACCTTGGGAGCGTGTATTAATCACCTCAATCAAATCAATCAATAAGAAACCCAGACATCTATTTATATGAGTTGAAATCAGTTAAGCACAATAGATAATAAGAGATCAATTATAGTTATTATTCAATGGATTGATTAAAGTAAAAGTCTCCTCTGTATAAATCTGTATGGAGGTATGAATCGATTGACCTACAACAACTCACGATAGTCCTTTATATATAGCTGTGTAAAAGTCAAGAGGGTAGAGTAGAAAAAGATATAATGACAACTCACACACAGTATTTTTATTGTATTGTTCAAGTACTGTACAGGTACAAGTTCAATGGCATGAGTTAAACACACTTTATGCATTTTTATAAACACGTATAAACATCATTTAACAAAAAAAGTTTTCGTGGTCAAAAGATTACAGATGCCTACACATATTGATAGATGACATAACGTTTCTGGTATTTTAGCCCCTATGACTAAAAGGCCAATAATTGTTTTAAGTGCTTTCATAATGTACTACATACATGTAGCTCACAATTGCATTAGCCTCATGGTTTGGTTGTGTTAATTTGCTGAAAGCTGTTAAAAACACTGCCGTCATATAAAGTGCAATACCTTTGAACATGACGTTAAACACCAATCAGAAAAGAATCAATATATAAATAACTGGTCGTTTAGTGACAGTTTCTGTGTGGGCCAAGGAGGATTTGTTTTTGGTACCGGTACCTTGTAAGTTGTAACATTAGCACATTGTCTAACTGCACCATGTTGTGTCGACTGTGGTTGTCTGGTCACTTTTGACTATTTCTGGATATTGCTATGTCAGTGTGGTTTTCTTTAACTATAGAATTTAAATGAGTTAAATAATGTAAGTATACCATAAAACGCTGAAAAAAACAAACAAACAAATGAATGCCAACCTTAGCTATTCATGTAGTTCTAAGGCAAAATTCAAATCTAACAGTTTGTGAAGAAACCACCTGAAGTTCAAGAAGAGCTTTCTCGCAGGTTGTTTGATAATTCTCCCCGGGATGTTTTTAATTCAACTTTTCCATTTGAAATTCTCTATCAGGAATACATTTCTATTATCAAAGTTGAGAAAAGGCATCTTTTCTTCTCTGCGTTAAAAAGAAAAAGTATGAAAACCAACTAAAGCATGACCTGTTTTCTCTCTTTGTTGTTATTTAACCTCTATTAAATGTTGTTAAAGCTGTATTTAGATTTAGTTCCTGTTTTCATATGTATAAATGTCTTCCCCGTGATTTCAAGTCTTTGAATGTACCTGTTATTTTCTTATTTCCTCTAAACCCCTCTTTTATTTGATTTTTTATCAATAAGTGTATTTATATTAATACAGATTTAAATTTTGAAATCAAGTATAGATCTTGATTTTTTATTTTTGTTTTTTTTTTTTTTTTTTTTTTTTCAATCATATGTCATTTCGGGCCACTTGGTTGAGCATTGGACTGCTGAGTCCCATATACTATACCCGGCATAGGCTCAAATTCTTGTTGACCGTATGACATATCAAGGTTTCTGTTCAGTTTTCTACCATATAAACCAACAACGCAAAGTTGGAATATTAAATGAAATACAGATAACTTTAGAGTAACATAGAATAAGAGAAACTCCAAACAAGGAAGTCATGTTTGTATAGATAATATAATTTGGCTTTATTATGTCAACATGCAGATGGTTGGTGGGAGCCTCCTGTGCCCTGGTACTCTCTGGGCTAAGGGTCATCAGGAAGCCGATTTGTTGTGGTGTCTGGTTTTTCGTCTTGTAACTGTATCGTAGTTGCCAGCAGCATCATTTCGGGTGGTTTCCTGTATTGATTTGGCTGGCACGCCATCATATGAGTGAAATAACCTTAAGTATCGTGTTAAAGCCCAATCAAACAAACATACAATATAAGGCCATCATCATCATCATATATTTACCATATATTTGTTTAACTGATGGTGGCCTAATAAAGCTGAAATATATAATTAAAATTAATGGTTGTTTATGAAGTTCTTGAGAGCTATCATAATCTCATCTGGATTGTTACCTGACCAACTTATGGTTATTATTTGGTACATCTACCATGTAAAACATCATCAAACTTCTTTTGTTATCTTCTTTTAGAGGCATATAGATTTCAAAACACTAAACATAACATTAGATATTATGGATAACAATTTCTGGTATATTTCCAGCGCAACATTTTGGTCTAGTTGCTAGGACAGTTTTCAAGTAATCATGAGATTTGTATTCATTGCATTATGTTGTCCTTAACTTCTTTTGACCCTTAGAAGTCCTCAATGTTTTTGTGTTTTGCTGATCTGAGATTTTATTTTTGGATTTACATCTACACCTATTTTGCTGTTTTATATTATGTAGTTTGTTACATAAATTAAGTATTGTCTCATTGTTTCATACATTACGGCTTATTATTTTTCTTATTCAAATATGAAATCAGCATTTTTATCATGCAAAATTTTCATCCTTCTGGCCATGCATGTAGAACTATTTTTGGATAAATATTTATATATAGAAGAACATGGTTTGTTCAGATTCCAGTTTGCTTAACTGTAAATTTGGGCATTATTCTTACTTTATTTCTTAGATATGTTATACATGTACTTATAACTGATGCTTATTATTGATGTTATATTACCTAACCACAAGTATATTGTTAGAAATATATCTTAAAAATATATATGGTTACAACATCAACATTTTAGCTTTGGCTGTATATGCTCTATAGGTTTACCCAACGTCACCTCATTAGCAGTGAAGGAAGTGGAGAGACTAAGGGCGGACCTTCGTAAAGGTAATATATGTTAAATCATTCCGTGTGTTCAAATATAGGAATTGTTAAATAGTTGTCTGTGATCTGAAACTTTCCATTTGCTTAAATTTGGTCTCAAAGGTTTGGTAAACCAGCGTTAAAAATGTTTGAAATAAGGATGACAGTCAAGCACGGTTTCTTGAGATTTGATTACTTCTATTTATAAGTTTGTTCAAGCATAAAATTTAATCAAAAACATGTTGTTGTTTTTTTTATAAAAATGTGCACTTTTATATAAGATGATATGTGTAGTAGTGGTAAAGATTAGCTTGGGACAAAAACTAAGTTACAAGATTCTGATTGGATAAAACATGGTTGAAACTCAACAAATTTGTTTAGAATATTAAATGTGCATTTAAACACTCTGGCTTTGGATTTAATTTAACTTGTGGAGTACTTTAGCTTTTCAAATCTCAAGATCAATGCCTATTAGCTGCAATGTTTCTTCAATAACTGTTTAATAGAGTACTTTAATAGGAGATCTTCTTGGCGGCTTGTTAGTTCACATTGAAAGTTGTGTGATCAAAATACATGTAACAAAATAGACGTAAGTCCGAATACATCAGGTTTGATATTCTTGATTTCGGTCTATATATGAGAAATATTCCCCATGATGGCTACATACACTGTACATGTAGATAGACTTTAGGGTGTTTCCTTCACCCATTGGACTGGCACGCCTATGTATAAGTGACATAACGTAATAAAAGAACAGTGTAGAATCGCAATTAAACGAACATATCAATAAGGCTTCAATTAAAATAGAGATTTTCATTGGTATCAGTACCTAATCTGGTTCTTGTGGACGTCTTTAATGTTTTATGTTGTATGTTGTCTGCATGTTCAATTTAAAGATTTTATTTAATTCCTTTTCAAACCATTGGTACATGTAGCAAGTATCTTTAAATACACTGATCAAACCTGTAAGATTTGACTTGTTCAAAGTTGCGTAGCAAGAGATTTGTACATGTAGGTGAAGGGTGTTAAAATTCCATGTTCCATGATTCCATGTTTGATATACATGGATAGAATTTTCTTTATTTTTTTTGTCAAGAGTAATCACACTGACTAATGAAAGGCAAAAAATTATCTCATGTTCTATATTAATCTAGAAAGTTTGTCCCTTGGGCTCAGTTTACACTAGATGGAGAGTTCGGTATCGTTATTGGCCTAGTGCGTAATCCATGTATAACGATACAGAACAGTGCTGAAATGTGTAAATGTGTAATTTTTAGCATTTATAATTTTGTTTTAACTTGTCCAATTAAGTGATTTTCAATTCTGATTAGTAAATTGAACTTTCAGAGATATTTTATGTATCAAAAATACGCATCTCGCGCATTAGTAACATGTAAAAAACGGAATCACTCGACTTTTGTTTTTAAATTACTGCCGCATAGCGAGTTTTTCACACTCAGAAGTTACTTTAAATATAATATCTTAATAAAAACTACACAAAGAATTGGAGAAAATGTATAAGTATCAAATAAGTCGGTAAGTTCAAGCGTCGCCGTGTACGATGCGGAAATTACAATGTTTTAACTTTCCGCAGTTCTGTAGCTTAGTTAACCCATGTTTGTTACAGTGTACAGTGTACATCAGTGCAAGTGTGCAAGTTGCAATGGTACTGGTCTGAAAAACAAAACACTCCATACGCCATTCAGACTTTGTTGTCTGATCACTTACCTATTTGTATATGCCAGTAGTGCTCTCATATTGCAAACTCCAATATTTCTCTCTTTTTGTCTGTCTTTTCTGTCACTGGTGCATTTTGAATGTTCAGTTGCCATTAATGTGCTAATTATTGGACTAAAATAAGTGTTATAATTTTTTACTATCCTTTTGCCATGAGACTTAAAATTAACAATGAATCTCTGATTGTACATTACAGCCAATTTATAGAACTACATGTACAATTAGCCGATGGTTGATGAGAGCTTCCTGTGCCCTGGTGCTGTCTTAGCTAAGGGGCATCTGAAAGCCCTTTTGTTGTGGTGTCCTGTTTTGTTAATGTTATGTAAATGTTTTGTCCTGTCTTGCATGTTGCCAGCATTGTTCATGGTGGTTTCCTTCATCGATCGTAAAACCCCAATCAAACAAACCTTCAACCATTTAGCTGGCACTCTGTCAGTCATGAGAGTGAAATACATGTAGCCTGAAGTATGACGTAAAACCCTAATAAAACAAATTTTGAGTATATTGGAAATACACATTATTACATATTCGCCACATATTTATCTTCACAATTTACATGTTACATCGATTGCCTTTTCTCGAGATGCACCTTTAGGTTATCCAGAACAACTCAAGATTTAGTTCTATCTAGAAACTTGTCTCTGAGAATTGATCTAGAACATGAGATAATTTATCGACTTTAATTAGTCGATATCC
>JAVFBZ010190522.1:0-10342 GCA_032466195.1 Katharina tunicata
CTGGGAAGAACCCAGAACACCCACGTGGGACCATCCGCTGGGCATACTGATGTCATGTCACAAACACTATAACACCAGTTACAGATCATTGGTTAGTTTTATTGTGAGAGGGAAACTGGGAACATAGGCCTACTGTTGCCTACTCTTGACACACTCTAACTTACCTGGGCGTAGGCTTACTGCTGCGTTTTGACATTTAAAAAATAAATTAACCGCACAGTTGCCATCTGAACTTCCCATAAAAGCTGATCATATTGCTGTCATGTGACGTACTAATTACATATGCCATACCTTAAAAACTCCAAGCGTACTGCTGACACGTGACATACACTAAATAACCCGTGCATACTGTTGCTATGTGAATACCTCGATTAACTTGACGGACTTTTGACAGTCTCTAAATAAATTGTCAATAATGTTGCCTTCTGAATATCTTAAATAAGCTGAGAGTTGTGCTGACACGTGACGTACACTAAATAACCGAGTATACTGCTGCCGCGTGACAAACACACAGCTTTTTAAATACTGTAATAAAACTAGCGTATAGATGATGCCTTGTGGCATACCCTAAATAACTCGAGCTTCTCCTGGCGTGTGACATACCATAAATGAAGTGAGCATATAGCTGTCATGTGACCTACACTAAATAACCGGACAATAATGATGCAATTTAACATACCCTGAATAAGCTGAATGTACTACTGCCTTGTGACACCAGTATACCCACATACGTGTGACGAATGAGGTCTGATAAACCGCGGATATGAGGTGAGGGGGGCAACACGGTCAGGTAGGCTGCGAGCACCGCTGTGTACATAGCAACTAAGAGTGTCGAACACAGCCACCATACTCCTAAAATACACCGGCCTGATGTGGATACAGGGTAAAACGTCGGCCCTGAAAACATAAACAGTTGTCCATTAAACATCACAAGGGCTGTCATTAAGACAGTAGACTTGAACTTGATACCTCCTTATCGGCAATCCAGATTTATAAGAAGGCCTACCCGGTAGATATTTTAAAAAAATCTTACTTAATTATATTTGTAGAAAGACAATAAAATGAGGACAGCCGAATGAAGAAGACGTTTATGGTATAAGTGAGAGGGTGGCGTCAGGTTATCACGCGGACCCAGTATTAAGATCAGAGTAGATTACCGATGGTAGCACATCTGAGATTCTTGGCACTAATGTGTCTTTAATACAACATTGTTGACATAACTTACCGTCTCTTACTATAAACGTACTTGCAACTTTAAAAGTCAAGAATAACTTTGTTGATGAAGTTAATCACCACACGAAGAAAGTGCTCTGTAAAATACAAGACAAGGTAATGGTGGAACAGTTATTAGTATGACGTATACCTTGTTCTGTCAATGAACTGTACATGGTCCATATATTCTCAAAGGCGCTGTTTTCTAAGATAAATTGTCTCCCCTTGCAGCCGAAGGGCGTGAAACGGTTGATAAATGCGGACGTCATGCCAACAGCCAGAATGGCAATGGCAATCGATGCCCATATTTCCATGGTGAATGGAGTAAACACTTGAAGTAAGTTCGTCGATTCTATGTCGATTCGTTTGCTAACTATACTGGAGCTAACTTCCAGGTAAGACTTGGTGAAGTCTACCACCTGAGCACGTTCTGACGTCACTGTAAATGGACCCGCGGCTATCATTACCTCCTAGAGAACGGAAAGTTTAGAATTCATGAGATGGCGGAGAGATACAGATGTTTGATAGAACCAAAACCTTATCCAATATTACATGTATGTATTGTTAACAGTTCTAATATGCTGTAAACATATTGCCAATGCCAGTCCTTCTGGGCAGCACATGAAGAGATCTATGGCAGTACCAGAAGTGATCTATGGCACATTAAGTATCTAAATTACCCTTAACCGTATGTACAATGTAGTTTTCTAATGTGATGATGTAGGATGTTGCCGAAACAAAGGTAATCGACCAGCTGCGATTCTAGCAAAAGCTGTATTTTATAATTAGAAGAAGGGAAATAACTAAACATTTTTCGCAAATGCGGTGTCTACCCTATAAACCTGTCTTAACGAGAGTACCTACACCTTTGAGCAGCATCCCCACCATTCCATCCCAAGTATCGTTTAATTTCGCCACCTTGTTACCGTAGGATTTGTCAGCTGGTTGGATTATTGTATAACTGAATAAGAATAAAATGTTAATCTGACATTATTCAGTTAAATCCTCATTTGATCTGAAAACGGTGTTAGTATCTGCATCGAAGTGTTGTCCCACCATAAGCTAGAAGTCCATACTTATTGAATTGTGTTGTATCCTCATTGCATGTAGCATAATATCACTGTTATAAATGTAACAGACTTCTTATTCATCGCACCATGTTCGATAATTATTATTTTTTTTAACAGAAAAAAATAACTCTATTCAAGAGCGTTAGGGGTGCTTGGTTTTTTTTTATATCATGTGTTAAAATCCTAAGCGCGTATCATGTGACTGCGCACCAGATTAACAAAGGACAATCAGTGTTTGACAGGTAAGTTGATCCAGAGTTACCTGAAGTTAAGTATGCTGGCTAACTCGTCAAGGATATCAATACTTAATCCTTTATGGATACGCTGGCCGTCTGTCTGACCGATGCTATAGAACGGCGGATGCTGGAATTGCAAGGAAACAGGGTGATATGGACACACATCAAGTTGGGGACAATTCATTTTCTATTATTTCAAATATAATAGCAAATTAATAACAAACAAAAGGACCAAATTCTTCTCTTTGAACAAAAAATCGTAAAAATCGAGTAATGTTAAATGAACAATTGAAAAAAGACAATTTCGGGAATAATTCGAATTTTTTTCTATATTATCAAAATTATACTTCATAAAATATATTGATATAGGTTTACACCTAAACATTTTGGACAAACTTTGGATTTGGGATAAAACAACGAATTGACTGGAATTAGAGTGTATCGTCTGTCACTTTTGATATTAACTATTTGAAGCGAATCAATAGAGAACCTCAAGTGCGGCAACAGGGATATTCAATCCCTTAAAATCCCGGAATTGGTTGAGGAAAAAGGGTCGCCGTGTTTGAATTCCGTCACATGCTCTCCACTGACCAATGAGATTAAGAGATGTGGCAGTCTGCTCATAGGTGCTGTAGAAGTCATAACGGATAGATTTCAAATTTCCATTCTCGTCAAATCCCGAGGTACCTGTGAAGCGGCCGTTTTTAGAACCCTGTGTAAACACCAAAAACAAACACGAGTATACTAAAAAATCTTGTCTTCGATTTGCCTATGCACTGTAAATAGAAATTATTACCAATACAAACAATATTGTATATGTAACAGTGTAGGTTATTGTTTTCTTTGACTATTTTAAATATATAACTTGTACATTACACAAAAAATGACTTAAACTTTACCAGTTTTAATTTATCCAGAATTGCAAATTTTGCCGATTCTTTAAGACCCACTTTGTTCACACGTTCGCCGTTATCTTGTTGCCAGTAACCACTATTTTCATCAGAGGTATCTTTCATTGTCACTGGTGTTTGTTTCATGGCTTCTTCTCTAATTACATTGTGCAGTAAACTGATCGCTTCCAGAATCTTCAGTTCCAATATCTGAAAATATTTGTATTCACTCCAATAACATATTTCCAACTGGCAACATGTTTATGATTAAAATAATATCATTATGCCGAGAAAACGGTGTTAGGGAGACAGTTGACTGGTCGGACACCTAACATACTCCACAGCCAGTGGATAATGTGCTGGGGGAATTGGCAAATCCAGTCAATGGAAGAACACAAAGGGCAAATTGTGCATTGATACAAACAGTTGTTGATTCCATTATGCCCCGTTTTATTGGCGACAATATCAGCAGAGACATTAGTTAGTAATTTACCATTAATGCTAGAGCAATTAAGAGTTATGAATTACCGATAATTGCCGAAGCTCTGTTGATCGGTACATGTACCAGAAGTCACCAGGATAACAACAGAGATTCCCCGGCACCCAATGCTGTTCCACCAACACGATGTTACTGGCACTATAGCGCTGGAATACGTCATCTTTCTCATGCCACCAGGCCTCAGTTGGAAATATTATCCAGAAGTATTTCCGCCCTAACATGCCTAAATGATTTGCCTAGAAAAAATAAAAAAAATTGTGGTTGGACGGATAGAAAAAAATGCTATAAACTACCCCAGAATTATCCATTCTTTTTTTTACATTTTTATTACCAAGGGGCTTATGAAGGTTACACATTTACCAGACGATTCTACTAAACGACTTACCTGTTCTAGCACTGATTCAATGGTATTTCGAGCCCCGATCAAAATAAAATTTTTGGATGCTTTTAAGCGGGGGTGCGATAGTTGAGATCTGATGTAATCAGTCTTGGAACTCTGGTCAATTTCAGCCAGTTGTGTCTCGATGAACTGTCTGGATAAATCCAATATCAGATGCCGAGTCTCGTTACAACCTAGAGAGAACACAATAACTTATTGTTTGGAACGATAGAAGCAAAGATCAGTAGTTATACATGGAATATTATGTGTTGATGCAGGTCAGTTGAGTGAACTCCTCCAGTACTGGCAATGATATGACAAGATGTAAAGTTGGACACACTACTGATTTCAGGTGTATACAGGGAGTTAAACGGACAGTTCGCCAAACAGTTCATGTATTCACATATATAACAATAACTTGTTTTGTTTTAAGTTTAAGTGTTTTTTTTTGAGCATGTGAAGTTGATCTGGTATACACTAAAGACATATTGAAAATAACTGGGGATTCAGTTGTACATCAAAGAATTGACCATCACGTTTTGCAGTTTAATCGGGGTATAAACTGTCAACTGTGCGTGGTCAAACCGTGTCAACTTTTGACCGAGGAATCTGTCGGAAGTTTACACGGTTTGAACCACATTCATACACAAAATGAAATGCTTCAGT
This sequence comes from Katharina tunicata, assembly GCA_032466195.1. Classification (NCBI taxonomy): domain Eukaryota; kingdom Metazoa; phylum Mollusca; class Polyplacophora; order Chitonida; family Mopaliidae; genus Katharina; species Katharina tunicata. The sequence continues at coordinate 4,953 of JAVFBZ010190522.1, forward strand.
TACAATAGGAAAATGTTCGTCCTTTGTTGTTATGCGCATGGCGAAAAGGGGAGCTTATTATTTGTATTCCATGTGACGTCAAGTCGGCTGCGGCTGGTTAGAGTGATTTGAAGTAAACAAGGTTTATTCATTTGGTGCGCAAGATACAATTATTGAAAATAACCCACCGAAAGAATGCTGGTGAGAGTGAAAATTGTAATTTAGGGATATCATGGAAAATCATTATCATGAAATAATGGTATTTGTCTAATAACGATGAATTAAGATGCATTCTGTTGAGTTTGGAAAGGAAACTGCGGATTGAATAGAAGGCGGAAATTTGGATTAGTGAAAGTCACTCGTCTGCCTTTTCCGACTGTTGTTCGATAATAGTTGTTATTGCTACTCTCATTTCTGTTACCGCTCAAGCAGATGATGTGTCGGACACCAGCTTTATATTCATGGCCGTGATTACAGTGGCCCTGAGGAAAAGAGCTGTTTCAAACCAGCCTCTTAAAAAATGTGGGCATGCATGAAAGACTGAAGTTTCCTATGGCCAGTATGGCACAACGGTTTGGCGGTACAAAATCATGTCGTTCACCGTAAAAGACTGTTTAATGCCACAACACAGGTTTGATGCGAGAGTATTATACTTAAAGATCAATTTTAGAATTTTTAGCAGGGTCATGGGCCAAAGCTCTCTAGCCTCATCATCAATGTCGAACTTATAACAGTGGTGGGTGTAATTCCAAACCTCTGGAGAAACAATAAATTACGGCAATTAAACACAATGCTCTGTACCGCACCGGACTCGGATAATATATTTCCAAATATTGCTTGATTTTATGCCTTTTTAAATAATAAAAAAAATTATAAGATAAGATCCTTTTCTGTCTTTATTTTTGTTTTTAGCGTGTGTGTCATTTTCATTGAATTCGACTGATTCACGTCTTCTAAAATTTGCAATTCTTCCGTAACAATTTTGACACGATGCTGTTCTTGGTTTCCTATTGGAGATAATTTAAAAAAAAATATATCTATTATTTTACTTTACGCTCTTTCAAATACATTGTCATCTGAAATAAGTTTTTAGTTTAAAGTTGTCGCATTCGTCGATATTGGGTTTAAAGTTGTCGCATTCGTCGATATTGGGTTTAAAGTTGCCGCATTCGTCGATATTGGGTTTAAAGTTGTCACATTTGTCGATATTGGGTTTAAAGTTGTCGCATTCGTCGATATTGGGCTTAAAGTTGTCGCATTCGTCGATATTGGGTTTTAAGTTGTCGCATTCGTCGATATTGGGTTTTAAGTTGTCGCATTCGTCGATATTGGGTTTAAAGTTGTCGCATTCGTCGATATTTGGTTTAAAGTTGTCGCATTCGTCGATATTGGGCTTAAAGTTGTCGCATTCGTCGATATTGGGTTTTAAGTTGTCGTTTTCGTCGATATTGGAGGTAACAGAAGCTTCTTTTTTTTTTAGAAACTTTAAATCGCGTTCTAAACTTATTTTTTTCATTTAATTTCGTTTACTTTTATTTGGAGGGAAGCTATTACTTTTTTACAATTTAAATTGGGAAACCCCCTGATAAAGCAGTGCCGAGTCATTTGCATAAATTGTTTAAACTGCAAAACATGTCGTTTACACGAGTGTAAACCGCGTTTTCATTGATCACGTGACGCCATTCTGACCAATCGCATTGTGGATACGATCGGAAGAATCAAAGTGGGGAATTGTGTACAGTTATGTCAGTACCTTAAAGTAGCATAAGCACTCAAAATAAGGATTTTACAACAACTTCTGATTGCCTTGATTTTAACCAACTTTGAAGTTTATGCATAAACTAAGACAATTACTTTGAAATGAAAATTATTAAGTTGATACAAGGCTAGTGATAATCAGGACAAATCATGCCATAATTCGAATTCAACATAAAGAAAGCCTATCAAGTTTCCTCATATGCCTCAAGTAAAGATTTAGGTCTCGTCGGGTTCATGACCTTATATGGCTAAGCTAAGATTTTGAATAGCGGAAGGGGGCGGGGCTAATTAACGTTTGACTTCAATACATCTAAGGGTGGTTCATATATGACAGCTGATTGACACATCCAAATAATAATATTCTGCCAGAAAATTAAGTTTTTCTTTTTGTTATTATAAAACTCTCATTCAACCTACAGATTTGATGTTGGAATTACTGGAAAGCCTCTAACTTGTACTTTTTGAAAAAAAATATCAATTTTTCATGAGGTTCTGTGATAACGCAAATTTCAAAGCCTTTGAGTGCATATGCTACTTTAAACCAAGGAATTATATAGAAAGGATCAGCAACGGACAGTATACATAACGCGATATCCGCGTATATATTGAACGCATCTTGGCTTTGTTGATGGATAACCCTCGCACTCATTTTTCAAAACATTTTTGTCACTAAGAATTTGTCATGTTGTGTGAATCGAAATTCGTTCTAAGAATGTTTAAGAAAGCATCTACCGCATGCTCGAAAGTAGCTTTACTTCGTAAAATTTGTTTTGGCCACTTTTAAGTAGAAATTATCATACAGATTGGTTTGTATCGACCTCCTCTAATTTTCTAACTGTATGCAAGTTAGGCTTTTATCTGGTTCATTTGATAATAAATTGCAGATTCCTGATGTTTCTCTGTGTACTAAAACTATTTTTAAAGCAAATTGTGTCTGTTTTTAGTTAAGAAGTACACGTTTAAAAATTGACCTAAAAATTTATATTTTATACGTTTTGATCAACGTTATAGACATGTACATTGCCTGGTTAAGATTATAGTCACCTATTTATTGGACTGGTTTGTAAAGCAATTTTTTTGTCTTTAAGTTATTATATTGTTTTATTTTATTTTAACGTTGAAATATGTTTGGTATGTTAAAATATGCGACCAAGTACCATGATGTCAAGAATGTCAGTGTCAGATTTATGACACTTAGCATAACAGGGGCGCCTCGTTTAATTATAATTGTTAGTTCAATTTTCTCTAGAATATTTTTGTCTAGCTACATTTCACTGGTGCTAAATGTAAATTCCATTGTGTAATTGAAGACATGTTGATGGACATCGGCTTGTATCATAGGTTCTTATAATTGAATATGCAATTCGGCAAATTGTTTTAAAATATTTCTAGCATTCCTTACACGTGAATATCTTTTTAACCCGAAGCTTCCGGCTAAGTTTCCGTAGGCATTTTTATAACTTTTCAACTCGTTTTCAAGAGCAATTTTGTCATCTTCTACGCTCATTTCGGCGCTTTCTTGTGTGTTTCTTGTTATCAAATTCGATATCAGCCCAATCCACAAAATTCCTTTTTTGTTTACGCTTCCTATCTGATCGGCGAAACAATCTCTTTGTAATTCAAAAATTATATATACGCCGTAGCTGTCAAACAGATGTTTAAGTATCCAGAAGTTGCATCCCTAACTATGTGCATGCTCGCAACGCGTGTTTGCTTTTGTACGCATGTCGTAGAAGTGCTTATTTAAATATCAATACCGAGGCACGCATGATTTGCGGGATAACACAACGCAGATAGACCGTTGCCGATCCTTTCTATATAAATCCTTGCTTAAACCATGGAGGTATAGCAGCTATACTTCCATGCTTAAACTAATTCTTAATTATATTTACCCAGTACTTAAGGTTATTTAACTTGCATAACGAGCTGTATGTTTTAAAGTCCCAATGTAGTATTTATGTATGACCGTAATACCATGTCAACAATCCCACAACATTTCTCAAAATACCTTTAGCATAGCTTTGTAGAAGCACAATACTTTTCCACTTCCTGTCTTTTATAACATGTCTTAAGAAATCTCGCACCACCTGTGCCCGTGTCCTGCATGACGGGGAGGTGTAGAGAGAGAAGGTGGAGAAGGGGCGAGGCGTACAGACATCAGTAGCCACGGCTATATGGGGCACCTGTGCGGCATCCAACAGGCCAACTAACTGAGGCAGGATGGGACTGGAGACAGACGATACAACGGCTTGGACACCGCCATCGGTTAAATCACACACTGGTATCAAATAGACAAAGGTTGTACATACCTGCATTTAGATTGGAACAGCTAAACCACATTATCTTGTTTAAGCGGCATTTAGAAGCTGGGTACATAACAAAAATATGAACATTACTATGGATTTTCAACCTCTGGGTATATTGCAAGCCACGAAGAAAATCCATATAAGTCGTCATGTTTTTGTTAAACCACAGTACCAAAGTAAATAATAAATGGTGGCGTTGAATTGAAAAGGCAGCACTGGTAAATAATTTAATCTGTTTGGTTTATATTGAAGCACGCTAATATAGTAGACTAGTTCACATATCTAAGACGATAAAATCAGTTATGAATATCTTATAGAAAGTTAGTGGGATTTCTGGGTTCTACCCAGTTTTCCTCCCACAATAAAAATGATCGATGCTCTGCAATTGGAACATATGATCGTTGGGGTAACATCGGAAAACAAGAAATAAAACAAACTAGCTGTTCTAATTTTGTCTGCTGCTGGTTGTCAGTTATTCGACAGGGGCCGGATTACATCGTCAAATCGGAGGTATGATGAATTCCCGTATCTGAAATGTCACTTGTTTTATAACTAGTAGGACGTAGAAACCATTAATGAAATGTATGTAATAAACGATAAGCCTCAAAAGAGGATTGTGACGCTGTAGCGGTTTATTGGTCTTCTTGTTGTATAGACGATAATATCGGTGAATCTCTTACCTGTGTTTCTCACTTTGTTGACATCGCTAGAGTTTAGCTGGTGCCATTTAAAACAGGGTAATACTGTCGGACAAATCCTCCCCGCTTTATTACTGTTCAATACTCTATCAATCTGAGATTTGACAACTTCTAGACTAACGTCTTCAGGTAGAATAACTCCTACAAAAACGGAATGTTATACAGTCAGTCTTCATATGTAACTTGATAAGATGTGTCACTGTCACTGAATGGCCCTGGGTGAAACACATCGAAGAAACAGGAAAGAGAACGTGAAGTGAACTGAACGAAGTGCAAGGGGCGACATTGTACAGACGAAAAATAAAATAAAAATCAGAAACAGGAAATAAGAACACAAATTAACCAATATCTACGATGTAGGCATGATAATTTACAACAAACCTACCAATATCTACGATGTAGGCATGATAATTTACAACAAGCCTACCAATATCCTCGAGATGACATGATAATTTACAACAAACCTGCCAATATCTCGAGTTGGCATGGTATTTACAACAAACCTACCAATATCCTCAAGTTGACATGATAATTTACAACAAACCTACCAATATCTTCAAGTCGACATGATAATTTACAACAAACCTACCAATATCCTCAAGTTGACATGATAATTTACAACAAACCTACCAATATCCTCAAGTTGACA
>JAVFBZ010190533.1:0-14575 GCA_032466195.1 Katharina tunicata
GTCATAATTGAATGTCATACGTAGTTAGTAACCAGAATGAGACGTCATTTGTTGTTAGTAACTAGGATGTAACGTCATCATGACGTTAACTATGTCACAATACTGTTTCATTGTTCTTATTGTTATCTATATTAAACGTTTTTTTTTAAATGTATATCATTCGCTTGATAACCTTGATATGGAGACTTCATTGCTTTGCTTCAATAAAGAAGTTGGAATCCATAAAGTTATGTCTTCTATAATGTATAAGGCAAATCAAAATGAACCTTATTTTCTAGATTTATATTTACAGTTCCCTATAGTGAAGTCTAAGCGCAAGGATATAAGATTTCTATAAATTCTTTCACTTTTTAATTTCACGTAACTGGTATGGAGACTTCAATTCCATTAATAGAGTCACACATTTTTTTGAGACACGCTACATTCTCACATATTTTGTAAATCATTGTTAACTATTTAAGCAAATATTTTATCACTGGATAAAGTTTGAATAAAATAAGTGAGCAATTTTAACAGTTTTTACAGTAAAGACTAAACTTGATAGTGGTAATAGATTGCCATACTGGTTGATGGAGGACAGAATGAAACCTAGCAACGGTGTCTGGAATGATAAAATGTCCATGAGACTCCAATGAATCGTCCATATATCAAGATCATAGAAGCCAACTGACAGGATTCCTGTGAAGAACTCCAGCAGGGAACAATTCAGTTAAGTCGAAAGAATTGGAAACATACAGGTGTGATTTATTTAAAGCCCAATTATAGAGGTATACCTGGGTGCCTCATCCCGATCAAAATGACTGATTATAATAGGCTTATATAAACAAATAATCTACCACAGGGTCAAATCAACACAAACCTTTATTCCTGGAATCGTTTTCACAGCTTTTTATTGTAAAGTCAGTTCTTGTGTTTAATTACATCTCCTTTCCCTATACATGTATATTTGCCTACACACAAACATGTGCAGGCCTATAAGTAAAGCTGCCAATTAAATAAAATCGTTCCACTTTCACAATTTTGCTTCAATGAAGGCAAAACTTGTGATAACATTCCTATAAATACTGACAGGGTTGAGAATGTCAAAAGGAAAACCTAGAATAGGTGTCTGGACTTCTAGATTGCCTACGTGAAAACAGAACTCCAAAGAGTGGACCATATATCAAACTCACAGAAGTCAATTTACAGTAAATGACAAAGTTCCTCCGATGAATCCAAGCAAAATCGCTTCTATTCAATAACCAGAATTGGATTTTTCACCCTTTTTATCAGTTTACACCCGATTAAGCATGAACCCAATTCTAAAGAATTGCTTCACAAAATTCCTATTAAAGCAGCTCTAGATTCAGTAGATTTCTAGCCGTTATGAAATTTGTAACGAAAAAAAAGCTAAACAGTAATCCAAAAAGATATCATATTATAATAGCTACTTAAACCAAGTAGGTGCATTAAAGATTGGCCTTAATTTTATTACATCCAGAATGTCAGTTTTGGAAACGCTGACATATGTGCTGGTTGAAGACTAGTAATAATATCCCAAAGATTACAAAGAGGACATGTGGCAGCAGGGGCTATCTCACAGAGGCAAATAGTAGTAATTGGCCAGCACAGGATTACAGGTACACATATAGCTAGCCGTTAACATGACTACTATTAGGATCCAATCTGGCTTCTAATTTGCCAGACAGTCAGACACACGCATATCCCTTTTAATTAATTGCAATTAACAAATTCTCTACCACTAATGAGCTCTATTTGTCAAACACACTTTTGACTGAACACTGAAAGTATCCTTCCAGATTTACTATAGGCTGCCCTTCTATGATATCAGACAGCCAACTAAAAACTCCACATGCGATTAGTTTGTTTTATTAAAACCTTAAAATAGAATTAAGTCAAGTAGATTTGAAGCACGGAGATCAACCAACACATCTGCCTATATTTACAGTATATTTTGTAAAGTAAAATTATTGTAGTCCAACATTCTTAAAAATGTTCGACACAGTTAAAAAGAGCATTATGTATCCTAAAAATTTCATTGATTATGTTCATGGACTGCTTATGTTCATCTTGATGGTGTTATGAACTACATGTACATGCAATTGTGATGTTAAAAAGATACATGTATCTATATTGAATGACATCAGCTATGAACTGCATGAACATAACTATTAATTTTCTCCTGGAGAAATTGAGAGATGTGCAGTTGACATTTTATGAAAACTTTTCATTTGACAAATGTCCAGACAATAAGGAATAATTCAGTTTTATTGCTCATGGAGAATTTTGGTAAGCAAATAACCTTTTTGAAATTGAAACTGAAAAACACAAATCTCAATCCTCATGTGGTAATAAACTCTATAGTTGTTGCCCTAACAATTTCTTATTGTTGTGGACAGAAAGTCTACATTTTAGAACATGTATCTAGGTGCACTTTTATGATGAGAATCTGATTAAACTGTACTAAATGAACCCAGCAAAGTTAATCTGACCTCATTCATGTGATCTATGAAGTGCGGAACAAGTACAGTATAAATACAACCTGTGTTGGCGTTAAAAGGTGAATTACGTGAGGCGGAAACTGATCTTGTTTGATTGGACAAAACAGAACAAAACAAAGATACTTCAAAGAGAATAAAGGGCTGGAAACATGCTGGCACCAGAGTTCTTCATTTGCACAAATCATTCCCTTCACTGGTATTGTACATTGCCTACAGCGGTACAACAGTGAAGAGACAGTGCGTTAAGTGATGCCAGCCTTACAAATAACACTGATATTGGCATTCAATTTATTCCTGGCATTCAACACCGGGAAAAATAACATGCATGGCAGCTATCTGCAGATGGCACATACATGTAAAACAATATTCAATTGATGTAGATAAAGAAATTGAATGAACTGACCACGACAATTTGTCAAATAAACATAACAAGCTGAGTAGCTAGCAAGTCAAAGGGTCTATTTTGAAAACAAGTTCACACAAACTGAGAACATTTCTCCACTTTATCTGAAGGAACCTTCTTTTTCAGCCTATACAAAAAATGGTTAGAAACTATTAAAGATAGTCAGGGAATGTACGTTTTTGAGGGTGTTTTTTTTTTTTTTTTTTTCTATAATACATTTTGTGTTGCTAATTCAAACAAATGAAAATATATGTGTTGGAGGAAACTATAGTTCAAGCTTGAAGTCAATTAAAGATTTCATTAATGTTAATGTGTTCACAACACATACAGGTGAAAATGGCATAAAAACTGTAATCGGGGATAAACTGGTATTAATAGTGAATACCCTAATAAAACAGTAATGGAGGCCATATTGTTGGCTTTAATTTGGTGGAGAGCCATCAATCACTTTAAGAGGCAAAGCTATATTGTAATACTGAAGCATATTGTTTTAAAGTTATACTGTTCACAACACATATGTGTGAAAGCCATATATAAATCCTAATGGCATGCAGCCCTACTGTTGGCTGGAATTTGGTGGAATTTAATGTCATCCATCATCTTAACAGGGTTGTATTAGTTATAATAGTTATAGTGTTCACAGCACATATATGTGAATACCGACTGTACAAAAACATAGAGTGGAAGCCATATTGTTCACAGGAATTTGGCGAAATGTAATACACGTTAACACAATATTCCAGGAATTTGGTGGAACTTGAAAGTAATACCATCCATTATGTCTACAGAATGACACTATAACATTCCAAGTTTCAAATTAATCGGTTAAGATCTGATTGGAGAAAGGAAACTTTAGACATCTTGAAACATAAGGAGTTAGTTGTTTATCACAGATTGTTTAAAGACTACATTCTGTTACAGGTCCATAGCATTAGGCTGCTTTATAACAAGAAAATGTGTTTCTGTAAGCATTTTTTCTTTAGTGATTAAGTAGCACCCTTGACCAATATGTACCTTCATCTAACATGATATTTAACAGGAAAATCCATCAATTTCACTTTAGACAGGTTTCCCAAAAACGCACTAACAGCTTTTTAAAAAGAAAATGTGTTTCTGTAAGCATTGTTTCTATCAGTTTAAGTAATAAAGTAGCACACTTGACCAATATACCGTATCTAACATTTATCAAGAAAATCTGTCAATTTCACTTTAGACAGGTTTCCAAAAAACGCACTAACATAATCATGAAAAGAGCTGAATGCTAAAATGTGCTAAAACATGTTTTAAAAAAAAGAAACCAAAAAAAGGGAAATTCAAGTCTGAAGTCTTAAACCAGGCCAATCAATCAAATTTGCCACATAACAAGATGTTAACAGCTTTAATATGAAGTGAAAGGAACATGGGGTCTATTTGTACATACAAATGTATAACAACACAACCAAGGAAATATGTCACTAAAAATACAATTGATTTAATTTATGACTATATAATAAAAATGACACACAAACGTTGCCAAAAGAAAATTAGTGGACAAAATATGTCAAGCTGCTCACCTGATATTTCTCACTAGGGGAGGTTTCCGTGCTAACACTTTCATACTCTGGAGAATCCACGAACTCATTTGGATCAATGTAATGTAAAAAGACTTTATCTACCACAACTTTTAACCTAAATAGACGAAGAAAAAGATAAATATAGAGAGGGGGAGTGGTAAAAACAAAGCTATGCCATTCAATGATCCTTATGTGCCTAAAATGGAAGACAATTTATAATATTTTTTATAATTTTTTTAGATCTTGGGCCCTAGGGTGGCCACCAAAAGGGCACCCTCAGTCACCAAAGTAATAAACATTCAATTTAAGTTTTGACAGAGAATTTAATTGCTGTTAAGAAGTATCTCGCTTCAACAAATAAATAAATACAATATAACAAACATCACTATATACTTTTGTATAAATGTAGAGAAATAAAATTTTGTTTGCCCATTATATACAATATACATGTAGAAACCATTAAAGTGATGAAATAACACAATCTACGAAACATGTTAATAAATAATTTCATTAGATTCGGAGTCCTAGTGTATGTCATTTGGTAGAAAGTTGGCCAGAGCATACAGATTTGATATTATGAAATCTTTTCTCTATTTTTGAACATGCCAACCCAAGGGTCTACATGTAGGTTGGAATTCTTGTCTATGGTTGCTTTGTGTTTTAGTACACATTCAGTGGTAGGCCCTATATCAGATATGCTGTTGCATAAACATTTATAAAACTGCATATTTCATGATGTGTTGGTCTAGTTGCTAAGACAGTTTTCAAGCTATGATTACAATTCTCAAGTGAATATACTTAAATTTTGAAAGAAAAAGATTTTCAGTTTCTTTGGTTACTGACGTATTGGTTACATGTATGTTACTAACGTCAGTAAGCAAAACAAATTAATAATGTTATTCTTACACAACTTAAGTTTATTCAGTTGAGATTTGTAATCCTGCTTTTACTCTAACAAATCTAACAACAGCAGATTTCAACCAAAACATTATCCTTAATTAGTGTAATGGCTTGGTGTATACAATATACTGTGCAAAAGACAACAAGTCAGTGTCACCTAAAACAAGTCAGTGTCACCTTTTTCCAAGTTGTGGAAATATTATAGCATATAAACAAAAAATTTATGTTTGCTGTAAAGTCCTTCCTGGGGCCCGTTTCACAAAGCGATCTTAGGCTACGTTCAACATACAGGAAATGCCATAGCGACCAGTATTGGAGGCATTGTGTTGCCATGGTAGTTACGTTCAACATAAGCTAAGATCGCTTTGTGAAACAGACCCCTGAACCCTACAAATGGCAACATTGTCATTTGACCCCCAAATAATATTTTGAAGTTCTGAGTCTAGAATCAGCAACAGATGCAATATGGTCTTATACTGCATCAATTTATATAATTTCAATATAGTGTGATTTGTCTTTCAAAATATATCAGACAGTTCTGCTAATTGCTCCAGACAATATGAAAACTGTCAGAAAAATAGTGCCAGTACATACTTCAGCTATGATTTGTTATGTTATAATTGCTGCCATCGATAAGGGACTATTAAAAAACTATTACTACAGCTGCGGAAAAAATTAGACCATTACAGAAGTGTTTCTACAGCAAACATAATTACTTTATGGAGATTTGCGTGTCAACAGAGTGGGTGGAAGTCACTAAAGGGCCAGATAGGGAACCTTAGAGACTGGCTGATAAAGGCTGAAGGCTAATGGTTAAGGCCATTTAGGAAAACTACATACAATTTCAACATGTTTTGCAGGCAATAGACTTACCTACAAACGTTCAAGTATTATGGTAAAAGTCTGATGATAGTGTATATGGACCCCGCAAAAACAACCAGAAACCAGTCTGTTTCTGGATGTCTGCATGCCATGTTGTATAAACAATGACTTATTTTGGTCTCATTTTGTGACATGGAGCAATGGACTACTTACATTGTTTTTTTACTGTTATATAATAAATAAATTTTGGAAAAGAATATCATCTGAAAATGTTTGTCGTCTAAAAAGTAATTTCTATCAATTATATCTGATTACAATGAAAGAAAGTGTCAAACAATAATAATAATGCTAATAGCAGTAGAATATATTTTAATAATAGTCTGTGTTTTACAGAAGACAAAAAGCAGTATAAGTACTGTTTGGTTGGCAAAAAACTTGCACACAGACAATATTTGAAATGACTTGCCACAACTCACCTGCCTTTAAGTAAAATTGAAAATTTATCTCCACATTTAGCGACGGACTCAACAGCATACATGCCGCCCTTTTCCAGGTTACACCTCTTGCCTAGGCGCGTCAAGCATTTGAATTCAAATCTTGTCATTTTTAGCGGCTTGAAAACTTTGATGTAGAGTTCTTCAAGTTCAGAGTGGAATTTAACAGGGTAAGTGGAATATCCTAAGTAGATAATGTGGCAAATGTTGATGATAAAGAATGCGATGTTCCAGCCTAGAAAGTCAAGCATGCATACAACCAAGCCGGACCAAAATATTAACATGGCAAAACCAAGCAGGAGCAGGCTACGTAGAAACAGGCAATGGTATTTAAAGCTGCTGGGGGTTAGGAACGAAATGGCAAAGCACAAGTTTGCCAGTTGGAAAAGAACATGTTGCGCCTCCAGCCAATTGTCACAAATTTTGTCACTGTCCGGTTCGGCAGTTGTCCAAAATGAAGGAATAAGAGAGAAGTTCTCTGGGAAGTCTGTTGAATTAATGAGCAAATTGCCATCCGTGATGTCACTTTTGTTGAAGAATGTAATGTTAAAGGTGCCATTGCTTATGGTCTGGTTAGGGGTAAGTTCAGAGATGTTGGTGTATTCAAATTCGGAAGGTAGTGTGTACATGACGATACTGGCTTTGAACAAAATACCCTTCCATCAGCAAGTGTTCCCCCCTAGCAGTATTGACAGGCACTGTCACCATCCTAGATCAGAGGGAACTGTACATCTGAAACAGAGAAAGAGATATGTCATTTAGATCTTCAACATAATAAAAATGTACAAAATTCACACAATATTTGTGGATGGTTTATAAACCAAAGAAAAGATTAACCTGATCAATGTTATATTGTCCATATGGTAACTTGCCATTTTTGCAGATAGCAAACATTCTTCTAGTCTGAATCTCAATTGTAAAGAAAAAACCCCACTAAAATCATTAACTTATATAGTAAACATCACAGTGGTCCAATACCTTACTTCCATAAATGATATCGCAATTGACCATATTAGGAAGTCAGTCTATTTATCTCAAACTGGGTCTAAAAAATCAGCAAATACCACTATTAAGCATAATTGCAATGTGTGGATGTTAACATTAGAACTGAATCTGAAATTGTTAATATAATCAATCTAATTGTATGCAATGTAAACATACAGTATTTATAGAAGGAAGCATGCACGATGAAGCTGGAACCAATATCCTCTTACATTAGAGACTAGCAATAAACAACTCTCTGTTCCAAGCTATAGACATTCTGCAATGTAACTGCGCAAATGAAGCTGATAAGCTATAAACAAGTCTTTAATTTCAAGAACTATTCCTGAAAAAAAAATCAATATCGTCAAAATATACCCAGGATCAAATATCCATTGTTGTCATGCTGCAGGTAGGTTGCTGATGAATGGAACCAGGATTTATGTAATGTTGAAAGGTCTTGGGTAAGTTGCAATAGAAAGGCTAGAAACACACGATTGTGATGACTGACATTTTAATCATATCAACGCTTAGAAGAGATCATAGTCATTCAAGCTTTGAATTGACCAACCACTTATGAATAAACAAAAGTAATTAATTGCTGTTTCATACCTTGCCTAGGGTCATTCAAAGCTATAACACTTTTATTTTAAGACTTTTTTTGCAGTGTAAGTTTAAGTATTTTATAATATGTTTGTTTATCTGATTGCCTAAGGTTATGAAGGTGTGCCAGTCCAATAGGTGAAGAAACCCATCCTTAATGACGCTTGTAAAACAGAAGACACCACAGTATATCTACAGAACGAAAAAGAGGACACTACAACAAATCAACTTCCTCATAACGTTTAAAGCTCACAACCCAGGGTGCAGGAGTCTTCCACCAAATCGCCCGCTATTTTAAAGGTGGAGTAATAATTGTTGGTATGAGTTCTGTTAACAATACACTGAATATTATTTCACTCACGGTGGCAATGGTACAAACCTATAGGGTAGAAAAACAAGGCGGCAAAGACAAGTGGTAAGTGGAAATCAATCCTAGTGATGCAAGTCAATGAAAGTTGTCCATCTATAAGGGTCTCAAGTGTACCCCAATTCTAATTTGAATTCCTGAAACCACAGACAAGGTGCAGACAAGCTGGATTTATAAGCGTGGTGAAATCATCCTGTCAACACAGAAATATCCAAACTTCAATTAACTGGAACAGAGGGAAATAGGTTCTGATTGATTGGTGTTTAATGCCATGTTCAAGGGTATTTCACTTATATGACGATGCTGTATTCAAACAGTAGACAGCAACTCTTAACACAACCATTGAATGTGTAGTCATTTCAGTGTTTGTGCTGTTGGAAAGATAACGTTTCATCATTGCTAATAAAGAATGACAGAATGAATATAATTTGGAAACATACGGCCCTTAGCCAGAGGGCGAAACAGGTTCTGTAAATAAACCAACAAATTTGTCAACTGCCAAAAACCTGAACACAAAGGAAAAGTTTTGCACATTGGTGTCTTTTCTCAAGTTGATTATACTGAAAATAAGACCCAAGACACCTAAATTAAATCTTATTCTTTAAAGTCAACGTAAGCATTCAGAGTTATCACAAGACCAAAGAAATCCATTGAAACTGCACCCAATACACACAACCCTAACAGAAATGACATTAAGATAGGTTATGAGCTGTTCCTAATGTGATAAACAGCTTTGCTATAAACAAATGTCATTCACATGAAATGCTGCAATAAAAGTTCCCTTAATGGTGGGCTCCCATAAAACTGCTGATAATTACCCGTCTTAAGATAAATAATTATGCAATAAAATCTGCTGAGATGTAATTGGTTTTCTACCAGACAGGAGTGGTGATGTTTTCTCTTAACATACTTTTAAGAACAAAACCATTTCCACTCATTTATTTTTTATGTTTTCTCTTAACATACATTTAAGAACGAAATCGTTTCCACACATAAATGAAATTCATGTAGAGAAGTCACATATTAATATGTTTTATAACTTTACGAGTATATACATGTAACAAGAGTTTTAGTAAACCCAACATACGCTCCGTGGGGTGTGATATAGACCCTTAATAAACATATGGTAACCATCGTAACCATAGATATGTCAAACTATGGTACGCAACATGCCATCTTCTAAGGAAGTATGCAAAAACAGGGAAATTGATTTGGATACCAATCATACAATGGTATCTATGAATTTGTTATACAGCGTTAATGCTGAATCTGTAATAGCAAAAGGCACAACTAAAGTTGATAGTGAATATGTTCACCAAGTTTCATAAAGATTGGCCTTATAGTTTTCGAGTTCTGCTCCGGAAACAAAATTCACTTCTGATTATGATTAAGTCTAACTTTGTATTCATAGAAATAAGTAAATATAAAATATTGGTGAATCCGTTATAGCAAAGAGCACAACTACATGTACAGTTGATGGTTAATGTGCCTACCACTGTTCAGAAAGATAAGCCTTAGAGTTTTTGAGTTATGCTCTGGAAACAAAATTCATTTCTGATAATGATAATGATAAGTCCAACTTTGTACCCATAGAAATAAGAAAAATTAAAAATATTGGTGAATCTGTAATAGAAAAAGCATATAGTTTTCGAGTTCTGCTCCGGAAACGGATAAGAGCCAGACGAACGTACGCTCGTCATACCATAATACGACCGATTTTCATCGGGCGTATTAAAATATACATAGAATGAACTCTCCTGGGTAAAAAAACACCTCCACCCTCTATTGATAGCCAGATTCTTCAGGTAACAGGACAAGAATTTAGCGACTGGTCCACATTAGATGTCAATATGGGGAAGCCCAAATTCCTCCTGCTGTAAAGACTTATAGTCTCTCCATCACTATCCCTATGAATCACAATGTGTCAATGTCACCCATTCAAAACACACTTTTACTTCATGCAATAATGTTCTATCACATTATAAAGTTACTCAATATACATTAACCCCAAACTATAAACGTCACCAGAGTCGGGAATTTTTTTTGTTTACAAAAATCATTAATGGAATCAACTTGTGAGCAAAATAGTGTTTACCAATTACTTGCACAACATGTTTTTACAATTAATTTAATTTCATCCTTTAGAACAAATTAAGGCTCTTCTAAATTAAATTGTGATAAACAATTTAATTCCCTGGCAAGGAATTAAATGTAATTTCATTTTAAACTAAAATTTGGGAAAAAGGGAAAAAGGAAAGCCAGAAAAATCCCTCCTGACAATGAAGGGATAAAGATACACTGTATGTAAACATTTCTGCATGTTAATAGAAAATTTATGGTTTGACTCTAAGATGTTCTAAGAGTTTTACATTCTAACATCAAGCCACTAGTTCCATAGATCAGTTGTGATCGGACTTAAAGACATAAATGTTACCGACATACCATCCTTGTTGAAAGTTTTAATCAAACTAGTTTACAATTATAACAGTGTCAATGTGGAAAACTAATTGGTTAACGGATATAGCATTGTAATTCCGTCATGAGTTGAAACCACCAATGTATATGAATACAAAATTGTCAGAACACTCTCACATGCAATACGACCTACGGAAATTGACATCACAAAATATAAAAAAAGATATTGATCTAAACCCAGTAACATTACACGGTAATAAAGGATTATAAACTTACATGACAACTTTATATTACTGGTGTTTTCGTAGCAAAACAGGAATAGGAACCAGGAAAAAAAAAACACACACACGCCAGGATCCTTTCAATCACTGGATAACTTCTTTTAAACACCAATTAAAAGTACCTAGATATGCCCTCTAGAACCGGTGGGGATATTAAAAGCGCACATAAGCAGTTGAAGGGCACACTGTAACTAGATGGAATTGACACAAAGAATAACATCAATGCAATCTGGTAAGCAACAGATGAACTACAGGAATAACAACCTTACAGCCATTTGATCAACTGTTTTAAGATAGTTTATCCAGAGCTTGAGATGATTCATCCGATTTTAATTAAATGGCAGCACTGTCAGTGACATGTATCTTTGTAAATTCTTACAAGTCATCGCTGGAATCAATTCTTTGAGCTAAATGTGTTTACCCATGAGGTTAACTAAACCAACTTCCTTATTTTTTTTACCATTAATTTTAATCTCACTTGTAAGGGCAAATTGCAATTCAATTTCAGCAAATTTGTTTCCTTCTAAATGAAGCCCAGATTATGACAAATAGCTGTTTTTTCCCTATAAATTTAAAGAAAAAAGAGCAACTCAAACAGAAAAAGCAAGAAGGCAATGCCATCCATATCACTTGCCCACATTAATGCCATACCAAATAAAAGTTACAACTAAAAAAACTTGTGGAAAATGTTGAATATTTTATCTCCATCAATTCTCAAATACGGTAAAGATAATAATTCAATTTTTGTTTAAATGTGTTCCATGAATAAGTAGTGGGTAGTTTCTCTGTTTTGCTCTAAGAAACAATGGTTAACATTACCTTTGTCTCATTCCAATTTGTATCCAAACTGCTTGTTTGATTTTTTATCAAATCTGGAATTGCAAATAGGCACCAGTTCAACACATGCGTGTTAAGAATAAAAAGATGTCATCAAGATACATGTATCTCAAGTTGTTTTGCGGTGATGTACTATAAAGAACTATTAATTCAATCAAGTTGTTAAAAAGGAAACTGAAAAATTAAATATTTTTTTTAAATCTCCAAATATCCCAACGCACCACTTCACAACTTGCTAGATATGTAGATCAAATTTCACAATGACACCTCAAGTGGTTTTACAGTTATGCTCAGGAAACTAAGGCTAACCTAAATTTGTTATGAACTCAGCTTGTTTCCATGGAAGCTCACAAAAAATACTTCTTTAAAATTTCAAAACCTCAAAAGGCACTAGTTTACCATATGCTGGATATGTATTCCAAATTTCATGGACGCAACTCAAGTGATTTTGCAGTAATGCTCCGGAAACAAGACTATAATTAATGATTTTTTACTTTACTATACATTTAACTATTTATTAATCCAACCAGTTTCCATGAAACCTGAAGAAATTTATTTTTGGAATCTCTAAATATCATTTCACCACTTGCTCAAGATGTATATCAATTTGCATTAATGATACATTGAGCAGGCTTGGAGGTAAGCTCAGAAAACAAAATGCAACAAACTGACGGAACCCAAAGATATCAGTGACAAAAAGCTGATATTAGTAGTTAGATCATTAAATAGTGGGTCATTTCTGGTAACAGTCCCAGTGAAGCATGTCATATTTGTTTTATTTTTTAACTTAAAAGTTAATTTCTCTTAACATACATTTACAGAGTTTTATAAACAAGTTGTGTTTAGTAGGTCACCAAACAAAGGCTTACTTTGTGAGAAAAAAAACATACACAAACTAACAAATCCACCCTTTTCCACATATTATTGAGCACATTTTTATCTTTGTAAAGAGACATGAGTATTGGTTGAGTATCCTCCGTCTGAGAATAATTGAGTGTAAAGTGAACATATCAGTGAGCAGAGTTTAGTCCGTCCCTCACTTAAGAAGAAATTTTACAAAAAGCAATAAGATACATCATCTCAACAATAATTGGGAGCTTATATTTCAAGTGTGAAGGTTATCAGTGAATTTGTTTAAGAATTAAGAGTTTAAGAGTAAAAAAGAAAAAATGTTACTTATATTTGGTTAAATGCAATAGGATCCATCGCCATTAAAGGAAGCTACTGATCAGTACCATGTCTTAGTCAACTCCCTCATTATAGTGGTTTGCATAGTGTAAGTCAGAGGGGTGTCTCTGTGTCTTTGAGACACCCTGGAATCCATTTGAGACACCCTTATTCAGTCAAAATTAACATGGGAAAGATAGGAAGAATGTCAAATGAGACACCTTGTTTCTTTGAAAATAGTGATTTGAGACATCTTGTTTTAGATTTCTGGCTAACACTATGGTGGTTTGTTTGATTGTGGGTTTATGTCCTACTTAAGTTTTTTTCACTCACAATGGTGGCGTGCCAGCCCAATCGCTGCCTAAATGACGCCACAACACATTTACAGGGCAAAAACCAGGACACCGAAAGAAAAGCCTTCCAGATGCTTCTTAAAGTGGTAAACTGACTAAAACCACCCTGAATTAGGTGCCGTATTAAATAGAGGCAACAAGGCAAACAATTTTAAGACTGACCGACATGAACATCGGCAATCAATATACATGAATGCACTCAGAAATCCTACTGTAGTACACAGTAAAGACAAACATAATCTCTCTGTCTCAATATAAATAGAAAGGTGTAATGCCGCCCTCTTCAGTCCTATCTACTTCTTGATGTTATGTTCTATCATATTATACTGTAACTTATTTATTTATTTGATTGGTGTTAAACGTCGCACTCAAGGGTATACACTTACATTACGACTTTGCGTTGTCAGCGTATGGTGGGAAAACGGTAAGAATCCTGGAGCACCTGGACGTACAATGGAGCCTGGGCACTTTAAATGGTCTAACAAAAAAAAAAAACACATCAAGAAAAGTTTTAAATTCCGACCAGAATAATGAAAGGAATCAATTTCCCAGCCAAAGAGTGTTTGCCAATTACTGAACCAATTTGTTGTTTTTTTTACATTAGTTAACCTCATTAGTTGGGACGAACTGGCATTTAATTACGCAAGTCTTTTAAAATTTGAATTTAAGTGGATGTTGATTTGTATCCTGGAATTAAATGTTCTTTCTATTGTAAAAACTACACGTAAGGAAAGTATAACCAGGAACAATGGACACTAGAAATAACAGTTACTAAAGACTGGATACCCCGTTACTAAAGACTGGATACCCCGTTACTAAAGACTGGATACCCCGTTACTAAACACTGGATACCCCGTTACTAAACACTGGATACCCCGTTACTAAACACTGGATACCC
>JAVFBZ010190588.1:0-14566 GCA_032466195.1 Katharina tunicata
TTTTCGCTTTTTCGCTTTTTCGTGTTTTCGCTTTTTCGTTTTTTCGTATTTTCGCATTTTCGCGTTGGTAAACCGAGAGAACGGTGAAAAATATGCCATGGCACAAATCAGCCACCATAGTAATAGGTTAAGTATCTTGTATTTATATTTGTGCTTATATGAACTACTGTATAATTCTGTGATGACATATTTTGATGGTTTAGTACTATTGCTATTTTTTGTGTTTTTTGTTTTGTTTTATATTAGATGAAGGCTTTCAACCCTGTGATCTGGTAATTATGTATGATCATCAATTCTATAAGATGAGTTTTTTCTCTAGATTGTACAATATGTTATAAAAAGGCTAAATCACAAGCGATTACATGGCGTACATCATTCCTTGAATGAAGCCGTCAAAAAAAATAACTAACTAACTAACTAACGATCTCTCGTATTTAATCATATTTAACATGTGAACAAAAGTATATTATACATTTAGCCTCCACGACCGTGTTAACGTGACGCATGACCTCCTGAAGGTATGTCTCAATTTAAATAAATGTATCATTTAATATAGATTTCGGGCTCATTTTAGTGAATTTATTTATTATTATTATTATTATTTTTCGAGAAATAATTATCTCGAAGGAGATTTGATGGAGGTACATGTACATGCTGATATTTAACGGTTGGATTTCTTGTTTCTTGTTTTGGGGGTGTTATTTGAATTTTAAGAACACTAGATATATTTCATAAATAAATTAATTTGCGAAGGTTATTAGCGGTAAACGTGAAAGTGAACGTAGAAATAAGCTGTCTCATTTTTCTCCATAGCCTCCACCGAGCTCAGACACTATCTAGAATTCCTCGAGTTTTGTCTATTTCAGTTTGACACTGTCATGTTATTTGTTTCCCCCAATGAAAAGTCAGTGTTTGGGCCATAACCCAAGGTAATTTGTCAGCAGACTAGTGCGCGAGATATTCTCTATTCAAACCATTACAAAGGCTTCCAGATTATATTTCAAACACTAGTCTTATAAGCCCTGACACATTGACGACCAATTGTTCTGAAATGGACAGGAAATTGGATGTATTTTATTTTATCTGACTGTCTACTTTGTCACCATCCAGAACTCGAGGATTGTTCCTGACAGAATGGTTCAACTCACTCTGTCATAATGTAACGTGTAGCACCATTCTCGCCCCAAAAATTCCTTTGACACGGCGATACCTAGTTTTAATTGCATGGCTTTCTTATCTCCAATAAAATGAAATTAAAATCTCGGAACGAAGATGCCATGTTACTGTAGTTAATATAGTTAGTCGTTCTAATGCCGTCTTTAGTTCGAAATATATTTGTATTTGAACTCTGGTGACTATTTTAGAACTTTATTAAATATAAGAAGAAACTGGCGAACAGCTTTGATTTTCAATTCTATCTCTGTGTAACCGTCTCCTATCTGACAATTTGTCCCTGTTCTATCTCTGTGTAACCGTCTCCTATCTGACAATTTGTCCCTGTTCTATCTCTGTGTAACCGTCTCCTATCTGACAATTTGTTTCTGTTCTATCTCTGTGTAACCGTGTCCTATCTGACAATTTGTCCCTGTTCTATCTCTGTGTAACCGTCTCCTATGTGACAATTTGTACCTGTTCTATCTCTGTGTAACCGTCTCCTATCTGGCAATTTGTCCCTGTTCTATCTATGTGTAACCGTCTCCTATCTGACAATTTGTCCCTGGTTGTTTCTTGGTGTATTTCTATATATGGAAACTCTCGTTACGGGCCTTACGTGATTACTGCTATTTATGGTTTGACACGCTAAACCTTCGCAGATGTCTGTCTCCATAATAGTGTCATTTAAACTGCATTTACCTCAACAAAAGTCATTTGAGACGGTACTCGAACAATGATATAGCAGATGAGGTAAGACATAACTTCATTTGATGCGAATCGCTTCTTTGGTAGCACAAACAGTGCATGTCTTAGTTTCTGTGGCATTGACGTTGACACAAAAAGACTTCAGAATCGTCCTCATGTCTCAGCTGTCCTTTAACATTATACTTATCATTGAAGACGTCGAAATAAGGTTTCTGAATAAAAGTGATACATTATACGGTTGTCATAGCTCTCATTCCAGCTTAAATGTCTCCTGTTCGGAACGAGTTCTATATTTACCATAACAGCGACTCTGCTTGACGTATGGTTAATTCTGGTCAACTCATTCTGGTAGAGCGAGTATCATCTCAAACGCAATGGCTAGTTTAGTAGATTACAGACAAAATAAAATACAAGCAGTCTGAATTACTTCCAGTGGCTATCATTTTAGAGCAACTCTAGTAACAGGTTACATCTGATTCAAAGAAAAGTATACATACATACATATTCTACGAGTCTGTCGGCTCCATTGCTACACCAACGAAAAGTATGCTACAGGTAACAGATTTCATAGCACCACAATATATGTTTTCTCGTAAACGAACATTTGGAGTAAAAACATGAATGGAAAGAACGGTTGAGAATTATCTATTTCGTTCTGTCTCACATTTATTAGGAAAACAATTATGTGTTGTCATCTGGAACACGCAGTCCAATTTTCTGATCAAATATTAAAAAATAAGTCGTAGATTGGCCATTTTCTTTATTTGTATATATTTTGAAAGAATTGTTTTTCAATATTAAAGCTTTGTTAACAAGGCGTATAGAGGGGACAATACGGCTACGATTTCTGTCAGAAGATCCCGTGTGAGTGGTTTTATGCCGCTTGTGAGTTTTTCATTACGAGTTCTGTAAGCTAACTTAAAATAATCCAAAGAAGAACGGTTTGCCGTTACAGGCAAAGTAAGGCACATGCTTTGAGCTGTAGATCTATGTCCACGGGGTAAGTACTCTAGTGCCAGACATTCTATATTTATCAGACGACTGTACTATTAGTGGCAAACATATATGTACCCAGAACGAGAGAGATCCTGTCAATCAATGGAAAAATAACTGTCTTTACTCTGCAAAACAGCAACGTTATAAGCCTATTTATAACTCCTCTACTAAATAGGAACGTTATAAGCATATTTATAACCCCTCTTCTAAACAGGAACGTTATAAGCATATTTATAACTCCTCTACTAAACAGGAACGTTATAAGCATATTTATAACTCCTCTACTAAACAGGAACGTTATAAGCATATTTATAACTCCTCTACTAAACAGAACGTTATAAGCTTATTTATAACTCCTCTACTAAACAGGAACGTTATAAGCATATTTATAAATCCTCTACTAAACAGGAACGTTATAAGCATATTTATAATTCCTTGCCATTGTTAATAATTTCAGTCAAGATTAAAATGATTTAAGTTGAACTTAAGATTATTTGACTATATTCCCTGTCCACCTTTATTATTCCAAGGTTTCCACTAGACAGTGATTTTTCTATGACAAGAAGACAGACGGATAATGTGTTAATTGCGCTTGGTGTCTATTTTTGTTGAACTTGTCGTTTCCTGTAGAAAGTATTGTTTGCGAGCTCGGTAATAGTAAAAGAGACAAATCGCTGGTCTGTGGTTTCTGTTCAGCTATTGAAGAACACGCTTACACTTCTCCATACCTCAGTTAAGATGACACTGATGAGGACTCATTGACTCTTGCGCGTTAAGGATTCACCCACGTTCTGACAAATCGTCTATCGAGTTAAGATTGCACCTGTCGATCGACCTCATCCCTCAGATCGTCTATCGAGTTAAGATTGCACCTGTCTATTTAACTCATCCCCGAGATCGTCTATAGGGTTAAGTTTGCAACTGTCTATCGACCTCATCCCTCAGATCGTCTATCGAGTTAAGATTGCATCTGTCTATCGAACTCATCCCCGAGATCGTCTATCGGGTTAAGTTTGCAACTGTCTACCGACCTCCTCCCTCAGATCGTCTATCGCGTTAAGATTGAAACTGTCTATAGACCTCATCCTTCAAATCGTCTATCGGGTTAAGATGGCAACTGTCTATCTACCTCATCCGTCAGATCGGATATCGCGTTAAGATTGCAACTGTATATCGACCTCATCCCTCAGATCGTCTATCGGGTATTTTTTGCAACTGTCTATCGACATCATCCCTCAGGTCGTCTATCGGGTTAAGATTGCAACAGTCTATAGACCTCATCCTTCAAATCGTCTATCGGGCTAAGATGGCAATTGTCTATGTACCTCATCCCTCAGGTCGTCTATCGGGTTAAGATTGCAACTGTCTATAGACCTCATCCCTCAAATCGTATATCGGGCTAAGATGGCAACTGTCTATCTACCTCATCCCTCAGGTCGTCTATCGGGTTAAGATTGCAACTGTCTATAGACCTCATCCCTCAAATCGTCTATCGGGCTAAGATGGCAACTGTCTATCTACCTCATCCCTCAGATCGGATATCGCGTAAAGTTTGCAACTGTCTATCGGCCTCATCCCTCAGATCGTCTATCGCGTTAAGATTGCAACTGTCTATCGACCCCATCCCTCAGATCTTCTATCGGGTTAATATTGCAACTGTCTATCGAACTCATCCCTCAGATCGTCTATCGAGTTATGATTGTACCTGTCTATCTACCTCATCCCTCAGATCGTCTGTCAGGTTAATATCTGGAAGCTCGGTAATAGTAAAAGAGACAAATCGCTGGTCTGTGGTTTCTGTTCAGCTATTGAAGAACACGCTTACACTTCTCCATACCTCAGTTAAGATGACACTGATGAGGACTCATTGACTCTTGCGCGTTAAGGATTCACCCACGTTCTGACAAATCGTCTATCGAGTTAAGATTGCACCTGTCGATCGACCTCATCCCTCAGATCGTCTATCGAGTTAAGATTGCACCTGTCTATTTAACTCATCCCCGAGATCGTCTATAGGGTTAAGTTTGCAACTGTCTATCGACCTCATCCCTCAGATCGTCTATCGAGTTAAGATTGCATCTGTCTATCGAACTCATCCCCGAGATCGTCTATCGGGTTAAGTTTGCAACTGTCTACCGACCTCCTCCCTCAGATCGTCTATCGCGTTAAGATTGAAACTGTCTATAGACCTCATCCTTCAAATCGTCTATCGGGTTAAGATGGCAACTGTCTATCTACCTCATCCGTCAGATCGGATATCGCGTTAAGATTGCAACTGTATATCGACCTCATCCCTCAGATCGTCTATCGGGTATTTTTTGCAACTGTCTATCGACATCATCCCTCAGGTCGTCTATCGGGTTAAGATTGCAACAGTCTATAGACCTCATCCTTCAAATCGTCTATCGGGCTAAGATGGCAATTGTCTATGTACCTCATCCCTCAGGTCGTCTATCGGGTTAAGATTGCAACTGTCTATAGACCTCATCCCTCAAATCGTATATCGGGCTAAGATGGCAACTGTCTATCTACCTCATCCCTCAGGTCGTCTATCGGGTTAAGATTGCAACTGTCTATAGACCTCATCCCTCAAATCGTCTATCGGGCTAAGATGGCAACTGTCTATCTACCTCATCCCTCAGATCGGATATCGCGTAAAGTTTGCAACTGTCTATCGGCCTCATCCCTCAGATCGTCTATCGCGTTAAGATTGCAACTGTCTATCGACCCCATCCCTCAGATCTTCTATCGGGTTAATATTGCAACTGTCTATCGAACTCATCCCTCAGATCGTCTATCGAGTTATGATTGTACCTGTCTATCTACCTCATCCCTCAGATCGTCTGTCAGGTTAATATCTGGAAGTCTGGAGAGTCATAACGATAGGTTTTGAAGAAACAACTGCAGCATGTGATGTTTGTAGTTTTACGATGTAGCTGTGAAACAACTCCCACAACTGTAAGAAAGTGAGCTTAGAGAATTGAATTAATGTACCGAATGGCTGTAAAGATTCCCTCAATAAGAACCTAGTCAGGTCTGTGTGTGTACGATATCGCCCCCTACATTATAACACTTTCGCCTCCAAATCTGTCCACCTGTTGAATGCGTTCATTTCGATGTCGATAGACGCGTTGTCTGCCATTAGCGTATGGAAGAATAAATCGTGATTCTTGACTGAACCATGTTATCTGCCAGTGTCTCAGATTCACTACCTACAAGTATGCGCCATCTAGAACGTTGACCTCAGAGCAAACGTGTCCATGCAGAACCAACTACCGGTCGCCTTAGTCGAATTTCGACCTTTAGTAAACTTTGTTTATTTGGTGTCACGTTGTCCTTAAACCAGCTGCATGACTTTAAAGTCTCGGTGACAGTGACCCATCGAAGGCGTAGTAAAGAAAGACCTGTGTGTAGCGATCTTGCTAAAAAGAAAAAACGCGTGATCTACTTCTTCTCCGACAGTCTTGTGTGGATTTCAGTCGGGTGTAACGGTCCCTTAAATACAAAAGGCACTATGTTGTACGTGGTAAAGACGTGCAAGTGCTACATGAAACTCCAAGGGGTCCAATGGCCATGGTGCAATCGACCAGACTCAGTCTCGGCATTTGTCCCGTTCCCATAAGTCGACAAACGTATGATTACATGTTAACTGAATTTAAGGTTTTTATAACTATTAGTTTGCGAGTGAACAACATAGAAGGCACCACTAACAAAACCACAACCAGGACGTAGCATTCTCAAAACAGAGGGAAAAGATCAACCCCGAGACCACGGCAAAACGAATGGAAAAATTACCTCCAGGAATCAATACGGTGGACTCTCCCCCAGGAACTGTGTTTATTAGACAGTCCAGAAACAGACACTATAATAAGAGAACCGCGGTGCACGGAACATAAACCGCTTAACAACTTAAAAGTACCCACGTTTATTCCTTTGACAGAAGATCAGATTACTGCGTTAAACCTTAAGCTTGATATTAACCTGATCCCCTGTGCGAGTTGATGTATATTTTAGACGATAATTCAGTAGCCGATGAGTCAAGGATGATGGGCAATAAGCACTTGGAATTATTTTTAGATAATTTAAATAATCTACCACTAACTTAATTATACAAATCACGTTCAAATATTACGTTGAAACCCTTGTTGAAAATGTGACAGACGTTTAACTGAAAAAGAAAATGATCAATTGACCAAATTCTTTCCCCGTAGGTCTACTAGTAACTTTTACGGTTTACCCAAATCCATAAGATGGAAGAAATTAAAAGCCACTGAGAACCAGAACTCTGAGTATTATGTCATTCCGTGCCAGCAGGATGTTAAATATAGACCCATGGTGGCTGGGCCTGCATCACCCAAGCAACGATTAAGTCGTCTTATGGATATTTTACTAGGCTCTTTTATAACATTCGTTAAGAGCTACGTGTGTGATGATTTAGATTTGATGATCATCGATGATTATCATTTATAGGTATACTGGTAATAACAAACGGGTTATCCATAACGACAGATATATAAAGAAAACCTACTGATACACAACTTTTACCTTCATTTCACTTTAAACCATACGCGACATACAAGGGAAAATAGCACATACTTATTAGCAAGGTGTGTATATACTATATATAAGGAGTTATATTAACATTCGGCATCAATCGCTTGTTGAGGTGGAAGCCGCTTTCATTTTAGGGTTTTTTTGAGAGGGACTAATTGACAAAGGGATAAGGGGACATGTACTCAACCCATTGAAGAACTCCGAAAACCTGCTATTAAGAAAACTAGCAAAATATAATTAATTTTGTCTCAAACCACAAACCAAACAATACCAATATTTTCCCTGTCAATAAGAGTACCCTCATTTCAGTAACTTTAAAATAAAATTCAATATGTCATGTGATGCAAAGTTTGCGATTTATGCACTTATTTCCAGGGGTGCAGTAATATATATATATATATATATATCACAGACCTACGATCCAGATTGACAGTGCACAGAGAACAAATCAATAATGAGAACCATTGTCTTTTACCTGTAAGTAGAAATGTTTTGTCATTACAACTATCCTTTACATTTTTTCCTCTTAACAAAGTCTGTGATTGCAATCAAGCAACTTTAGATGTGAAAGAGGCTCTTTTTATTGACAAATTGAGGCCCTCTTTAAATGGTACTCACAGACGTTAAAACCGTTAGTACCTGTACATATACATATGGCTCGTATCTCTGTCTGTCCTAAATGTTTCTCCTTCAATAAGTATAATTGAATCATTGTTTTAAATTGATTGTTTAAATTGTTAAATTGATTGATCGTTCTTCAGCCATTGGGTTGTTATAGATTTCACATTACTGATGCCATGCTGGGATACTTACAGAAGATTTTATACGAACATGATAGACTATTTAATACAGGTAGAGACATGCATAACTAGTTAACTCTAGTATCCATGAACATGACTATGTTAACAATATTAACTGCATATAACTATACATCAACCTCTGTTAAACCAGTGTTTTATTCCCTGAAAAGACCAGATTCGGTCTAAACGGCTGTCGGAATAGGAATATGTAGAACGTCTTTGCGCCTACCTCTCTACGTCAGCCTTTATTAACTGATAGCAACTAATTTAATTGGCCATGTTAGCCAGAAAGCCGAGTTATAATCTCAATTATTCTCATACATACAGCGAAAGAAAATATGCTTGCCTTCACAGGGATTCGAACCCGGGACGCTGGCTAGTAGTTCCAATGCTCTAGCCGACTAGAGCTACAGAGGCTCACGTCAGAACGAAACACATACACTACTTGAGTGTCCCTGTGTCAGTGCTACCGTGGAGAAAGATTCGCAGCCTTTACCTGGATAAAAATTCGCTCGTTCTACTCTGTAGCTCAGTCGGTTAGAATGCTAGTCGTGCTAGCCAGACACCCGGGTTCGAATAAGGGTGGAGGCAAGCAAAACGTTGGAGACAAGAAAGATATATATTTGTATAAATGCAGAGAAATAAAATTGTGCTTGCCTCTATCGGAATCTGAACTCGAGTCTCTGGCTAGTAGGGCATTTATATATAAATGCAAATATCTGTACGGCATTAGGCGATACTCTATTTACACTGATAAATCATTAGCCGCTAAATAGGTAACATCTGTTTTATCTTGAAAACACTCTAAAAAAATAAATCCCCGGATGTAATTAAATCACGTCCGATTGCCACAATAGATGAGCGGCCTTTTTATAACACATGCGGTAAAACCCCAGGAGGTTTGAACATACTACTGCGATAAATTACTTATAAGTTGCGTTTACAATTTAGCCAATTTACCAGGAAGCCGATATGTTGGAGTGTCCTGTTAATGTACCGTGGAGGTCTCAATGTTGTCAGCATTGCTAATGCTGGCTTTCTGCAACCATTGGTCTGGTGTGTCGTCATATGTCGCAATTTTGATTGGGCTAAGACACTTTCATTCATATACCCACCAATCAAACTTAAGTAATCTAGATTTAGGTTTATTTAAATGAGGAGAGTTAACAGCCTGTTCACTTGACTATGTTGCAGTTCTCATCGACCCAGTTTTCTGTGACGTCATTCATTCGTTTTTCATGTTGTGTTCAACTAGTATGCTGACTCAATTCGTCCGCTGTCCAACAATGCTTATAAACAATGAGTAGCATGCTTAAACTTTGGTGCACTTCATCCTTAAATCGCCCTCTGGCTATAAGGGAAGATTGTATTCATACTGTCATACTTAGCTCTGGATGAACATTAACTGCACATTTTATGGTTGTGTTAAGAGTCGCTGTCGACTGCTGGAATATATCGCCATTATATAAGTGAAATACCATTGAGTACAACTTTAAACATCAATCAATCATCCTGAAATCACGCGAATCATTTCGAACTTACGCAGTAAGGCTTAGTGTAATGTATCATGCCTTTCTACACGAACCTGTAAGTCACCGCTCTCGTTTGCATACAAGGGAAACCAAACATATGCTGATCAGACTTAACTCCCAGACTGGTTAGATTCTGACTTATTCTGGTCAGACATAACTCCCAGACCGGCTATAGTCTGACTTATGTTGGTCAAATTTAACTCCCAGGCTGGTTAGATTCTGACTTATTCTGATCAGACATAACTCCCAGACTGGCTAGTGCCTGGCTTTTGTTGATCAAACATAACTCCCAGGCTGGTTGCAGCCTGACTTATGCTGATCAGACATAACTCCCGTGCTGGTTACAGTCTGACTTGTGTTGATCAGACATAACTCCCATGCTGAATACAGTCTGACTTATACTGATCAGACATAACTCCCATGCTGGTTACAGTCTGACTTATGCTGATCAGACATAACTCCCATGCTGGTTAGAGTCTGACTTGTGCCGATCAGACATAACTCCCAGACTGGCTAGTGCCTGGCTTTTGTCGATCAAACATAACTCCCAGAGTGGCTAGAGTCTGACTTATGTCGATTAAACATAACTCTCAGGCTGGTTGCAGCCTGACTTATGCTGATCAGACATAACTCCCATGCTGGTTACAGTCTGACTTGTGCTGATCAGACATAACTCCCAGGCTGGTTACAGTCTGGCTTATGCTGATCAGATATAACTCTCAGGCTGGTTACAGCCTGACTTGTGCCGATCAGACATAACTCCCTGGCTGGTTACAGTCTGGCTTATGCTGATCAGACATAAGTCCCAGACTGTTTATAATCTGACTTGTGCCGGTCAGACATAACTCCCAGTTCTGTCTTGTGTGTGGTGGCAATCAATATGTTGTTCGGTTCATTGAGTGTCTCTACTTATAAGTCAAAATGGAACTGCGAGTGGCATACATTTTATTGGTGGATAGCGCTTAACGTTTTTCCTGGGTTATAATACACGATAATCATCTATCCAATAAATGCACTCAACCATTTGGTTTTACCTCAATTCTTCGAAAAGCTGTTTCTTTCTTCGTTGGAATTACAGAAAATCTAATCAGCAGGAAAATTACTTCTGTAGAAATCTTATCAGGCAATGCAAACTGATAACAGGATAAGTAAACGCTACAACTTATACAACCAGCAGAGTGCACTTAACTCTACAGGTTATTATTTTAATGTCCACATCTAAAAAAATTACGTTTCCTAATTGACTCAAAATACGAAAATATATGGTTTTACAACCATAACAATAGGTAGGTATTTTTCTAAAATCTTAAAAAACTTTACAAACCGGACATGCTTGCATTCCTCAACATAATCGCGGAAGATCTATTTGCGTGTAAAAAGGCAAATTCACACTAGACACGACATGACATATCATGTAATAGAGTAATGTGACTATTCCAAAGAACGAAGAGATTCATGTTGACTCAATATTTCGTTTTATTGTTGAATCATCATCAGGAGTCGATGATGATGGTTTGACAATAAACCGAAATATTGAGTCAACATAAATCTTTCTTCATTCTTTGAAGTAGCCACATTACTTTATTTAGTTAATTTTTAGCCAATCAGTTGCGGTAGGCGTATATATTTATTCTTGGACTGCTGACATTTTGTTTACATTTCTGCTATAAATGATACTTCCGACTCTAGCATAATCTACGAAAGTTTTTTTTAGAAACGTTGAATAAATTGGTGTCTGACTATGCAACTCTGCACGACAAGGCTGATTCCAGCTAAGGTAACCTTCTCCGGAAGCCATTAGAGGTCGCGTTGCGTTCGGTGTGTATTGAAAAAAAAACTGCTCGTAGCAGGGTGACTGTCGCGTCGCGCCGAGTTGGGTGCCAATTAGCCGTAATGTTTCAGTTTGTATATAAAGCAAGCCCTGCCCCGAGATTTACATTGACCATCCATTATACACACCAGATTGAGATTGGTGAATTACAGCTTAAGTGTCAGGGTAGAGTGTTTATTTAAATAAAAATCTGCTTTTTAGTTTGTCTCATGGGAATTGAGATAAATTTCATTCCATGCATTCTGAGAACAGTATCTATTTGGAACATTCTGGGAACTGTATATATTTGTAACATTCTGGGAACTGTATCTATTTGGAACATTCTGGGAACTGTATCTATTTTTAACATTCTGGGAACTGTATCCATTTGTAACATTCTGGGAACTGTATCTATTTGGTACATTCTGGGAACTGTAATTTTTGGGAACATTCTGGGAACTGTATCTATTTGGAACATTCTGGAAACTGTGTCTTTTTGGAACAATCTGGGAACTGTATCTATTTAGAACATTCTGGGAACTGTATCTATTTGGAACATTCTGGGAACTGTGTCTGTTTGGAACATTCTGGGAACTGTACCTATTTGGAACATTCTGGGAACTGTATCTATTTTTAACATTCTGGGAACTGTATCCATTTGTAACATTCTGGGAACTGTATCTATTTGGTACATTCTGGGAACTGTAATTTTTGGGAACATTCTGGGAACTGTATCTATTTGGAACATTCTGGGAACTGTGTCTTTTTGGAACATTCTGGGAACTGTATCTATTTAGAATATTCTGGGAACTGTATCTATTTGGAACATTCTGGGAACTGTGTCTGTTTGGAACATTCTGGGAACTGTATCTGTTTGGAACATTCTGGGAACTGTATCTATTTTTAACATTCTGGGAACTGTATCTATTTGTTACATTCTGGGAACTGTATCTTTTTGGAACATTCTGGGAACTGTATCTATTTTGGAACATTCTGGGAACTGTATCTATTTGGAACATTCTGGGAACTGTATCTATTTGGAACATTCTCGGAACTGTATCTGTTTGGAACATTTTGGGAACTGTATCTATTTGAAACATTTTGTAAACTGTATCTATTTGGAACATTCTGGGAACTGTATCTATTTGGGACATTCTGGGAACTAATAAGGGCGAATAACATTCTGATGATAATATTACCGTAATAAGTCAAGGTTAATGCTGCTTGAAACCTTTTATGTATTCAGGACAGTTGGCTAGACTGGGTTGAATTGGAGACTTGTGGCCGATTACTTAGTATTGACAGCGCTGCTAGAATACCGTATAACACTCAGGGGACTCCAACGATCACTGAACGATGTGCATGTGTGCGATAGGTCCCAGACAAAGATTGATCGTCAAGTCGAGCGTTGTACAAATTATCACACATTGTTCATGCTAGGTTTTTGATACTTATACTATGATATTTAAGGGATATACATGTAGGTGAGCTGTGTAGGTGTGTCATCTCAGTAAATAGAGATTTTGCTGTAAAGCCTTTTTAAGATATTTGGCAACTCCTTATAACACAAGAAGAAAGGCATATAACGCCATAACTATAAGTTGAGCTAATAATTTATGTTTTTCAGGTTTGATATGTTTGCTGACAGTGTACTCTATAGCTGACATTGTACTAACATTGCGTTGGTGATTCGTCTGAGCGGTTTTCATCTGTATTATTTCACACGACTGCCACTTAAAGAAGTAATTTTAGAATACATCCGTTCGAATTTGAATGCTTTGAGTCGACTGGAAGACCTTTGACAATGTATGATTTCCCACAACTTAAATCAAACAAAACCTATGTGATAATAACAGACATTCCTCTATATATTGAAAGGAATTCAGTAGGCCTAATATTTACTCCGATACAGTAATGTTATGAGTAATCTTCTCCAACCGTTAAGTCATGTTGGAATACACGGCCGTCATGTTAGCGAAACATCCTTGAACATAGGGTTAAACACCAATCAATAAATCTAAATTCTCGAGACTTGCAATACTGGACATGTCCTGTAAGTGCTGTCACATTGAAATCTGATTATTTTCACGAATCTTCGCCCTTAATGTCCGACATATTTAGGAATAAAGAACATTGCAAAAAAGAAACATCGAATGGTCCAAGAGTATCTTACGTTATTTCTAAAACGAATAACGATAACGCCGAATCACTGAAAACAGTGATCAGTTGCATAGATTTGATCAATTCGTTGCCTTCAACGGCTTACTTACTACTCGTATAGAGTAGTTGCCAAGAATCGACACAGAATGAGTATTTATATTGCAACAATTAACATAAAAGCATGTAAATAATTTGTTATTGTTGGGAGGGAAATCAATACCTCACATTTATATGTTGGTAAACTCCTTTAATACTTCATATTAATATGTGAGCTGAATCCATTGACACCTCTTCTTTATATTTGGGTAGAACCATTTAATACCTCATCTTTGTATTTCGGTGTAATTCTTTAGTAATTCATATTTTTTATTAGGGTATAGAATTCTTCAATACCTCGTTTTCATATGTGATGAGAATTCTGTAATGCCTCGTATTCATATGTGAGTAGAATCCGTGGAGAAGATCGTGTCCTGATTCGTTTATGTGCAGTGTGTTTAAAAGACAGAATGAAGACATTCAATTCAGAGAAGGCAATCAGTGACTGTATGTGTGACTCCTGCTCGGGAGAAAGCGACCAGTTACTGTATGTGTGACTCCTGTTCGGAGGAAAGCGATCAGTTACTGTATGTGTGACTCATGTTCGGGAGAAAGCGATCAGTTACTGTATGTGTTCGGGCGAAAGCGACCAGTTACTGTATGTGTGACTTCTGTTCGGGAGAAAGTGACTAGTTACTGTATGTATGACTCCTGTTCGGGAGAAAGCGATCAGTTACTGTATGTGTGACTCCTGTTCGGGAGAAAGCGACCAGTGACTGTATGTGTTCGGGCGAAAGCGACCAGTTACTGTATGTATG
>JAVFBZ010190599.1:0-14566 GCA_032466195.1 Katharina tunicata
TGTATAAATGTAGAGAAAGAAAATTTTGCTTGCCTCCGCCGGGATTCGAACTCGGGTCTCTGGCTAGCAGGGCCATACATGCACATACGTATATTGTGGTGTATTATAATATATTTCAAGAAGGTAGACCATATTAATATATTTAAAAGCACATTTCGTCAGATTATAACACATCATCAATAACCTTGCTTAGCCTCAAACAGTTCGTGCATACAAACTTCTGTTGCTTCCGTTGGTAGACATTTTAAACTCTTTTTAGTATTTGTGATACATAAGAATTCTGTTTAGCCGCGACATATTGCTTAAAATTTATCTTTCCCAATTCTCTGTTTTAATTATCGATTGACTCGTGTAAAAAGGTCTTCACGTTGCAAATGGCAAAAAACCTACCGACTCTTAAATACAAAATTAAAATTTATTAAAATTTAAACTAAGTTTGAATTTTCTAAAATTCGAAATAAAGGTTTTGGATAAAAAATTATTTTTAAAACAACAAACCACGTTCCTTGCGGAATTTTCTTAGTCCATAGTAAAAAATAATGTTTTCTTGTTGATGTGATGTTGATGGCAGACTTGACATCGTTCCACGATGCACTTGGTCCCGTTCAGGGACAGTTGATGTTGGAGAAAGTTGGTGCGTGACTAAAACATTGGTCATTTATTATAATAAAGTATATAATAAAAACAATATATGTAATGTAGATTGGGGTGCATGCAGGTAAGTATTTGTTACATTATTGATGTCAGGCTCGAGGTTATTTTTTTTTTTTAGGGAAGACCTAAGAAAGGTTTTCACTAATCTGAGCAGAATCCCGAAAACTTAACTCTACTGCTCATTGGTGAACGACAGGCGATCTCGAAACTGAGGTAGGCCAACAATGAAGGGATTAACGACCAACGAGTTTAATCCATAGTGAAGTCAAAGTGTTTTATTAATGGTGAGACGGAAAGAAATTTGTTCTAAAAATAGAGGAAGTTCTAACCTATCCCAGAAAGATAAATTGCAATAAGGATATGTTATATAGAATTGTTCGAAAGACCCATATGTCGAAACAATAACGGTATTTTAAGTGTAGTTATATATTTAATGAGTTTTTTGCAACAACTAAAAGGGAGGATATTAATGAAAAATATAGCCAGTGAACGACTGGCTTGAAAAGGTGTGTTCACAAACTATGTACGTCCATTATATTTTGATTACCTAATGGATCGATCGGTTAACATTTATTTAATATGATCCCAGTATCTAATTGTTGTTAGATTCAAATGATAATACCGGCTTAACCACGCACAGGAGCGATATTATGGCTTAGCTTTATGAGCAATGTAAACCTGTAGTGATGGGAATGAAACTGACAATGATTGACAGGGTTGCCCCGGTAACTGAAGATGAAGCCTGTTATTCAGCCAATCAGCGAGCTGATGTGAAGCAAGATAGTAATGGCAGTTTGTGTTTTCCGCCTGCGCGGTGAGAGCCGTCTCGAAATCTATAACAGACAATTAAACCAACTATCACACTCCGCCTATTCGCATGGCTAGACGTTTGCCGCAGTAAGCTCTCCGAGTCATTCCCCTCGTTCAAGCGCACAGGGAAGGGGATATTATCCTTTATGATTCTGTTACCGCCTTAGTCTTAAACCAACCGCTTGTTATTCTGATCTGACGTTCTTTTGAGCCCGGACAATAAAGGCTTGCGCCATGTTTCACCTCCCGATGTTACATTTTACGGCGGGTCAAGTGGCCAAAGTTTGTGAGACACTGGAGGAAAGTGGTGACATCGAGCGTCTCGCTAGGTTTCTGTGGTCTCTCCCAGTCAACCCTCCGGCGATGGGCGCCTTAAATCAACACGAAGCCGTTCTCAAAGCTCGAGCCGCCGTGTCATTTCACTCAGGCAATTTCAGAGACTTATATCACATTTTAGAAAATCACAAGTTTAACAAGGAAGCGCACGCCCGGCTGCAAGCTATGTGGTTGGAGTCGCACTATCTGGAAGCCGAACGTGTCCGAGGGCGACCGCTCGGTCCAGTCGATAAATACCGAGTCAGGAAAAAGTTCCCTCTGCCGAGAACAATCTGGGACGGGGAGCAAAAGTCACACTGCTTCAAGGAAAGAACTAGAAATGTATTGCGTGAATTCTACCTGAAAGATCCCTACCCTAACCCTAACAAGAAAAGAGAACTGGCCGGGATGACTGGTCTCACACCGACACAAGTGGGCAATTGGTTCAAAAATCGCCGACAACGGGATCGAGCCGCAGCAACCAAAAACAGGTCAGTGTTAAACCCATTTTCCTCAAAATTAATGCGCTATATATCAGTTATGTTGAACCACTGTTAGACCATTGTATGGTTTGAATCAGTTTTAAATATTGTAAAATAATTTGCTGATGGTCATATCAAGATTAAATTTCTATATAGCATAGAAATGCTTTTTTTTTTTTTTCACACAAAATTCATAGTGAATCATTTACCGATGTTTCAGTTATCAAATAAGGTTTCATTATAATATATAAATACTTAGTATACATGCATGCAAGAAATCATGAGAATTTTGTTCAAACTGTTTTGATTATAAGTACTAATGTATCAATATCAAGTATCAATATAATGCAAGTTTGAAATTGCACATTATTGTTGATTTCAGAAAGCTCTGAAAACATTTAGTAGCTTAATTGAGTTAACAGTTCAGTTCTCAGTCCAATATTTTGAAATCGACCTTGCTCTGCCTTGCCTAAAGCATATTTATTAAATGTAGTTTTTCTAGATAAACTATGTAAACTTATGAACGTCAACAGAAGGATTGAAATAAATTCAATTTTAAATTTTAAAATCTTAACTTTAAACATTTATACACATAGAATACTGCATAAATTTGTCTTTAGTATTTAAGGTAAAATAGTTGCGTTGTAAATTTAATATGAAAGCTAAAATTTTTAAATCGATATACTGGTTACTTTACAATTTTAGAATAATCAATTTTGTTATTGACTTTAAAAATTTATTTTAAATATTTATGTTAGTTTTATTTATTATCCGGGTATTCAATCGATTATCCTGTTGAATCCGATTGCGAGCAACATTTTTCTTAAACGAAGGGAATACTCCATCACATTTAAGTGTATACCATTTCACTTAGTCAGTTTAGGAAATGAATCGAGTATTAACATCTTGACAAATTTAAAGACGTTACAGACATAGATTTCTCTTATGTTCAACTAGGGTTAATACAACCATGAAAATGAGATGTTATAACTTTCCA
The DNA here is from genome assembly GCA_032466195.1 of Katharina tunicata. Classification (NCBI taxonomy): domain Eukaryota; kingdom Metazoa; phylum Mollusca; class Polyplacophora; order Chitonida; family Mopaliidae; genus Katharina; species Katharina tunicata. The sequence continues at coordinate 3,259 of JAVFBZ010190599.1, forward strand.
CCATACATTATTTCCATGCATGCAAGTGCATAATTTTCGAAGACCAAAATCCCAAGACAGAGATAACATTTATATGAAAAGGGATACAATCTAGATATCAGTGATGATCTTAAATTTGTGGGTGATAGAACTGGTGGTTTCTCCACTTATAAGAAGCAGGAGAAAAGAAAAGAGAGCTTACAAAAAGTGGCCTGTAATTAACGATGTTGTTGTTGTTGTATACGTTTGTTATTATAAGTAATTCCAATTACATATTTATTGATTCTTCCGTCGCGAGGGATTAAGTCCTACAGTTTGAAAAGAACAACAAACTATTTATTCCAATTATAAAGGTCTCGCTTCTCAATGGGGAAAAAGCAACAACAACGAATTAACTAGATAATAAATATATACAATGAAGATCAGTCGTGTTAAATTAAAAGAAATCTCTTGACACAATACGAATTTTTGTTAGAAGTGATAATGCATGTGAGGGGGCACTGAGACAGCTATAGCCTCTGAATTACTTTCAGACGATGTTCTCTTTGTCGTTATCAATTGTTAATACAATAAATCGTCCATAAACGATACCTTTATCGTCTTAAATGTATTTAGAAATAGGAGTACAGAGAATGTATAGATATTACATATCTATGAGTACATCTCAGTTGTTCGTGTATTTTTATGCTCGACATGCAGTTCAGACTGTATTTAGGTTGTCTTATTTACTTCACATATATATCTTAAAGAGCGTAATTGAAGTGCCCATTACAAACACTTAAACGTATCAGTCAGAGAGTATTTGTTCTATTCTAAGCAGGCGTATAATTACGAAAATCATAAAACAGCCATAAACCTTGTATGGTCGTTGGAGATGCAATGTAGGTCTACAATATAGCAGTGTCAGGCGAATGTATATATTCACACCTATCTTAATATAGATACTGGTTTTATTTGTTAGGCGGTTCTGCATATCACTTAAATTAAGTGACGTACCAAATGCAAAACATACGTTTAACACACAGGCCTTCAAACAGTGATATACATATATATTGTAATTATTTATGCGGTGGAAGAAAATTTTGCTTGCCTTCACCGGGATTCGAACTCGGCGTTCTAACCGACTGAGCTATACAGTAAATATATATTTTATATATAGTACACACATAATTGGATGTGTATATTATTTAATTTTGATTATATCTTACTTATATTTACTGCATTTTCATGTAATCTGCGCTGGTTTTTTTTTTATACAAACAGCGCTATAAGTACAATGTTATGCGTTTGTGTTATGAAAATGTCCGATTAAGCAAGTGGAAAACAAAGTCACTCAGATGCCCAACAATTAACCCAGCTGGTATTAACGTATATCTCATACAGCCATAGTATACATGTCTTACATGGTGAACATGTTAACGTTACTAGCCTTTGTACCCATCGTAAACAGTAGTGTCACTTTTTTCAACGCATAGATTTATGTATCAATTGATGTTTACGTTTCTTTTATATATAAACTATTGCTTTAAAAATCCAAACAGTCGTCATGAAATTACAGATTTATAAAGCATGATTAAAGACTATCTTATTAAACGCTTGTATTTTCCTTAATTTGGTAAATATGAATATAGATGATATATCGGTTTTAATAAGTCGATATCCCTGGGCAAGTGTGATTACTATTGGCAAAATATATATATATATTGTCAGAGGTGCTGTTTATTATGTTAGGCACAGGCGTGATCATTGATTTCGAATCGACACCTATAAAATACTGGTGCCAGTACAGCCGTTCAATTACGCATGCTTGTTTTATTGTAAAATAAATTCCTTTGAAATTCTATACGCACGTATGAGCAAAGTAAACGTATAGATGATGGCGTTATTAATATCAGACGATCTATTTTCATTTTAAAAATTTATTACGAGAGCATATGTGAGATTTCTGTGAATTTCAATGCGGGTAAAATACATGGGAATTGATGGAAATGGAACTGTATGAAGGTATCAACGTAAATCTACTTGTGCCACAATTCAATCTTTCCCTGGAAGTTTATCATTTAAAATCCTGGGCACGGACTATAATTGCAATTTGGATTAAATGCGTCCTAACAAAATTTGAATTTGAGACTATTCTACTCACTGTTTCGAAGTTTAAATCGCATGAGTTTTTATGACAAATATTTTCTTTGACAAATATTAACAAAGATAAATATCTCTTTGAAATAAACTGTACAGACTATTTTCACTTAACATGCTGAAGGGCAATTAGTTATTAACATGCTAAAGTTATTTGGTTTCTGTAGGAAAAAAACATATTTAAATTAAGCTCATGGCGTTTGAAGCAAATGGTTTCTGTCGAAAATATAAATGTATATTGTTCAAATCATTTACACAAAATGTATCCATTTCAAATGTAAGGCTGACTCTTCCTTAATTAATATAGACATACAAAGAAATGTTGAAAGTTCACTGACTTTATAGCGAGTATCAATTCGAGTCCAAAAATGGTGAATGAAAAAAAATGTAAAATATTGAATTGGATTCAGAACAGTTAGATAAATTACATGTCATATTAATTAGCCTACTTCCTACCTGAGTTTAAGGATAGAGAAGTATATACAAACCTGATAATGTTTTGAACGATTTTTTTCTGTCCAAAATTGTATTTGTTATTGAAATTAAACCATGTCAAATACATGGTCAAAGTTAGCTGAGACTTTGGAAGAACTGAGAAGGTATATTATTTATAGGCGCCTAACCTTGTAGTCAGGAAAATGTGGAAAGTTTGAAGATGAAAGAAATTTTCGGCTATATTTATTCAAGGTAATCAGACAAAAAATGCAAGAAATTTTATAAGCTGAATAATAATCTGTTTTAAGTCATGGAATTAACATTTTTAAAAAAATATAGACGATCGATCTAAACTCTTTTTATTTTATTTTTAGCTCTTTTTTTACAAATTCACTTTGCCTTTGACCAGTGGAGTCATTAGATTAATATGAAGACAATCTTTATTCAAATTTGACTACTCATGTCTTGATAAGTACCACAATTCCACTGGGACGTGCACGCTAATAACATTTGTGCTGTGTTTTTGTTTCAGTGATGGGATAGTTTTAATTGTGTTTTTTCTTTTTCATTTAAAAAAATATGATGGTGTACATAAGGTCCCTTTTTGTTGTTATATCGCCAAAGTATTGCTAATCAATAAACAATAAACTAATGTTTTAAACAAGATCTTGAGAGCTATTTGAAAACATCAACGTCATATTTCTCGTGCAGAGATGAGCAACTTAAGGACGGATAAGGTATACACATTCCAGACAAATACGAGTTTTGTACAAATTTGAGTCTGGTACAAATTTGAGTCTGGTACACATATGCACACGTACATGTAGTAATGAAGAGCATTTGAATGTTTAAGATAGTAACTTTCATTCATAAATGTGCACACAAACTATACAATTTTTAGAAATGACATCTCGCCTGTTCCGGACCCTCGGCCACCAAACCACCTGATCCAATATATTGGTGAATTCTGGGAACTTAACCCGCAGTAGAAGTGTATCATATCCTAACAATGATTGGGCCAAATGAAGCGTCCTTTGTCGAGTGCTCGTTTAATTCCATCGACTTAACCCCAAAGGGATTTATAACCAACTCGGGCGTAAAATCTGTTTATTTGACGGTTAAGTGTCAAGATAGAGACGCCATTTTGTTTCGTGATCGTCAGTCCTATACGCAAGGCTTAACAAGATCAAGATAAGAGTTACAGCATAGCTATTTTCTAATTATTCTTTATTTCACCTCAGGTAATTCTTCAAAAAGAATTCGAAGTTAAAAAGTAAATAAACTCGGGGCACGACAGAAACTGGTGTAGTTATATTTTCGTGGGTTTCTCCGCCATTATTGTCAACGCTTTCTTCTGTACATATACCTGAGCCAAAAAGAAATGATTACAAGAATTTGAGATTTAAAATATTTAATTTTAATAACGAAAAAAGACTTTACCTAATGAATGTTTGATGCCACTGAGATTTTCTTAAAATAGTTTAATATACATTGTGTTTATACTCTGTGTATATAAGATATACGAGATACTTTTTAAGATACCGGCACAACCGAGACGAGTCATAAGTCATAAGTGGATAACAATGTTAACAAATTCGTCAAGAGTTACCTCTGAGTAAATCAGGATAAAAATAAGAGACATTGATTAGACATGGTTACGGTTAGGATATATTTGTATCATTGAAATTGTTCAATGAATCATTTCTCAGTTACGGAGGTAAACGTATGCCTAGTTTAAATATTGTTTTGGTTGTGCAACAGAAGCTGGTGAAGGCATGTATATTCTATATCTTCTTAACTGTTCAACGAATGTTTCAGTTATATTAGAGATAATCATGAGCCTACTTTAAAATGCCATAGGTTGTTCAACAAGTTCTTCAGTAGTTACAGATATGAACACATTCCTATTTCATAACTCTGGAGTCGAATTCAACGAATTCATTAGGAGCTATCGCCTATCGTTGATGTTGTTAATCGAATTCTTCAGTGAATTTGAGGTTTTGGACATTACATTGGAGACATGGTTGCATTGATATTTGATTGTGTGCGGTGTGTTATGTAATCAATCAGTCAGAATTCAACATATGAACATTTTATAAGTTCGACAGACGAGGTTTAATGAGTGCGCACACATGCTTGCTTTGTACTACTTCAATTGTTTGCCGTTAGTACCATGATTTAAATTTGCATAAAGTTCGACACAAACTTAACAGAGACATAAATGAGACAACACGAGTATATAGGTATTCACCATTCCTTCAATTGTTGAACGATATTCCCATTGTACTCTGAATTCTCATATATACACTTGAGACGTATCCTATAAGAGATTATTATTATCCAATTTCAATCCTACCCTAATTCGACCTCTGTAACACTTAACTAACATGTTTGCAAAGGCTAAGAAGTGAAGACACACATACAATCTTGAAATATTTATGAAGGTCCCTCTTGAAACTTCCGGACAATACTAGTTTCAGTTCCAAACTCACATTTATAAATTCAATAAATTACTTATGAAAGCTGTGCTCTTTATGTTGAATTTGTTTATGATTTAGGGTAATTTGTTCTGGTTTTAAATTGACTAAAGAAGGCTGCCTTATGACATTAACCACAAAGGTGTAGCTTCTATGGTGTTTAAGATGGGCAAATATATATAACACTACGGTGATATCTGCGTTATAGAAGGTTATATCTTTATAAACTCCGGACAAACTCAAACTTAGCAAACTTATGTTTTTGACAACATATCTCCGGAATAACATGTTGTACTGCCTTGTATATTTAATAATGATAATACATTGCTTATAATACTTAGTTAATAGTATACCCTATATAATACACGTGAAGTTTCTGTAATATATCCCGGTCGTATTATTATCAAAGTTGTTGTCACTGCTAAACTAAACCAGTCAAGATAAAGGTAAATTTCACAAAAATAATTTTCCCAAAGTATTTTCAAAGTTAAGTTTAAATTAAACAATGACAGACGACTGTACTAAGCTTACCTATATATATGCATCTGGTCTTCATTTAATATATTCCAATTTATCTCAGAAGTGTCATTGAGCTGTAACGATTTTTTCTAAGTAAACTTCGTTAAGATAGAATATAGCGAATGTCCTAACAAAGTGGGTTGAAATATCAGCTTGATGGAGAATTAATTAGATTAATTAAGGATATTCGTGTCGCGGAATGTTCACCAATCCATGTCAGGTGTCAATCTGTCGTAGATTTTTTCACTACTCTAGGTGACTTGCATGCTCTGTTGCTCATCGCACTGACGCCATTTTGGCCAGGCGAGGTCTCCCGGATTAGCCCGAACTTGTCAACCTTCCCGCCTGCCCGTCTGCAGCTAACATCGACGAGCCAGCCGTCTGTTCCAGAGCCTGCCTGCCACACGTCAATAATCCTGCTCTCTTATTAAATGGTTTGAGACAGCTGGCATGAAATTTGTAAATTTTAGTTATCGGTATATTTATTGAAGGTTTGTTTCTTTGATTCATTCATAATTCGGATTTGATCCTTTTTATATTTCATTTCTCCTGATGCTAGAGGTAAATAATGTATCAATCTTCTCAAATGGCATTACTTGGCGCAGATATTCAAATCTAAAAAAAATTCAAAACTGAATGTGCCAAATGTAAGTTTTGATTTTGACATGTGTGTTGATTTCCGTTGTAAAATTTTGTGACGAGACTTTTAAGGACTCATTTACTTCAAGTTCTTTTAAATTTTAAGGAAACTGATATAGGTTCTGAGTCGCAAGGGTTTATAATTTTGAGAATTAAAGGAGCCTGTCACTTTCAAACATGACATTTTAGTATAACATTCTGTGATTATATCGAATGGTTTTGATTTGTTTCGCTTGAATGCTCTCCCCTCTAATTGGTTGGTGACAGTTGGCTATAGGGGGCGCTATTCAAGATGGCGATGCGATAATGTCAGAAGAAAAACTGACTGAATGGTGATGGCCAGAGTTGACAAACGAATTTCGATGGTCCATTATCGCCTGTCAACTTCTTGTCACCCCAGGCTTAAAATAACAAATAAACAAATGAAAAACAGTTAGCTACTGTGACATTTTAAGGCTGCAATGTGTCCAGTTGTGTGTTTGTCAGATTGATCAAATTCCAGTGCGTGTCCAAATAGTTTAGCCCTGCTTTCTTAATATTCTTAAAGGATTAGCCGAAAGTGACAGACTGAAACACAAGACATGAAGTTTGTGGAGAATTAGCTCACAATTTCCTATCAAGTTTCCGTAGCGACTTTGTTGGCTTAGTAACTCGAGTAACATTCACTGACTGAGAAAAATAAATACTTCAGTCGAATACTCCCCAACCGCACCGAAATATCAAATTTAGTCCTGTATGTTTTATTTAATCTATCTTAAATGTCATTTTCAAAAACATACATTCAATGTATCTTCGAATCAATGAGTGTAAACGAATCTAATTAAACCATATGTGTTTTAAAAGAAATGAAGATTGTCATTTTCATTCGATAATTTTGTATAGAAATGTCAGGCTTTTGTCTTCAGATTATTTTATACCGCTTGACATATAATTATCCTTTTTTAACAATTAACTTGTTAAAACAAAATGGAACTAATCATGCAGTATTTTTCCGGAATTATTTAAAGAAAAGACAACTCAATGGTAATTAAAGTTTATATCAAGACGATGCTATTTTATCGTCCCCACGAAATTGCTTTACAATTGAAAGGAATGTGAGCTGTTTTTAAAAAAGAATTCGCGTCGCGTTTAATCGAAAGAGTACCTAAGTCGTTAGAGTATTAACTTTGTCAGCCAAAGGTTCCGAACTTAAATCCCTTTAGAAGCATGGAACTTTTTATCTCTTTAAAATAATAAAAATAACATAATATGTGTAGGGTCTAATGATATACTCCAAAGCTGATCTCATACGAATGGCTATATAGTTTAAGCATAGTTATTTCTTAATAAAATGCTTACACGAATACGTCATTGTATAATATGTTTTTGACAGCAGTCATACATACACTATGATTTATGTATGTTTATCGGAAAGTCTTTCAAACGTTATAAAATCTAAATTAGCTTATTACCGTTTAAGCCAGTTAATTCGCATATAACCCATTTATTTCATGCACATTGCTGACGATTTATTTTTAGTTTTAACTAAGATTTTTCTACCTTCTATTATTGTTAGGTTTGTAGTTCGTATTGTTACTTTACTGCTATCCATACCGAGACGCATCAATGCCTTGCCAGGCTCTAAAAATTACTTTCATAACAACAATAAAGCAAAAAAAAAAAGAAAACAGTAGTCTTATGCTAAAACTAATGCAGCAGCTTGGACAGTCGTAGATTTATTAAAGTCAATTTTAAAATTGTTGTTACATTTAGTGAAAGGGAAATTTTGACAGTTGATGATTGATCTAATATGTATTCTGAACCACGCCTTTTGACGGTGATTACAAGTTGATGGGTTCACTGCTGGAGATGGGAAGGCCTTAAATTCTAGTAGCAATTACCAGATGCCTGTGAATGTCAGTCATTTACTGATAAAGTCGAGCGCTCTGATTTTGATGAATATTCATGATTTTGTCTGGCGCCTGTCGACAAGTCTCGTGCTGTATTGAAATATTTTTATCCGGGATATGAACTCGTTTTCTTTTAACTAACAGCATTTTTTCACGGCCAGGGATTTTTGAGTGAAGTTTATATCTGACAGTTAGTTGCGAAACCCCGCAAGAATACGAATTTTGACTTTAAGACGTTGTTAGTATATGCTTTAAAACGTTGTCCATCCATAAACTAGAAGTTGTTATCCATATGTACTGGACTCTGTTAAATCATCAACCAGCTTCTAAATGGGACTTAAGAAAGACAAGAATTGGAAAGGTCATTGCAATGTTATACCTAATGCATAGTCAGCATATAAAGAAGTGGAGAATCATATAACCTATAAAAGTCTTAATAATAAATTCCATAATATTCCTTAGACTATATTTGGTAGATAACAATAAATATTACGATCCATAAGTATTATGACAAACCAGTTGAAAAGGCTAAAGCAGCACGCTCCATGTTTTGAAATATACAAACTCTAGAAAATCCGTTTTACCTCAATTAAACAGACAGTTTGAGATTTATAGTAGTTGATATATGAGTTTTGTGTTAAATGAACGTGAGGTCATTAACTATTGTTTGTGAATAAAATGAGGTCGGTGTTTTTTTTCTTCTAATCAAACAACGGATGGTTGGGTCCCCGGGATTCTCTTGCATGTGCTTAGTGCTCTCTGAGCTAAGGGCATCATGAAGCCGATTTGTTAGCTGCATGTTCTAATGCTATAAACATCCTTTTAAATTTAAACTTAAATTCACACAGAACATTACCAAATGTAGGGGAGTAAGTTATCAAATCTATTTTCATTTAGATAAAAAAGAAGATTAATGTATTTCTCTCCAGCCAACGGAGACTCTTTAAATTATTCTCCTTAAATGGTAACATATATTTCATTCCAAACCCTCTGTTTAAACATTATACACACAATCTTGCTTTGTCACGTGTCTTTATGGAGGAAATGTGAATACATATCCATTGTACGATCATTTATATACGCTTTTTATTCACGCTTATATTGGAATTTCCTTGCATTCTGCCAAAAAAAACGTAATGAATAAATGTATGACAGCCCTCTGTTGCCAGATCAATGAAGTCTTATAAACACAAATACATAAACAGCGTATGGTTTACTTACCCGAATTACGTTTGTCTTTATTAGCCTATCTTAAGTGTCATCATTGGAGGCGCCTTCGAAATCGTTAAACAGACCGCTTATTAAGAATCTATAAGCTCACATGTGACATCTAGCAAATGCAAGCGCTAACCAGTGGGAAATATTTGCCCCTTTAAATTACAGGTCGTTTAATCTGTTTGATAATCGCTTGAAGGCACGAGATAAATGAAATTACCCACCAATATGTAATCCATTCACGTTTGAACTGGGCTATTTGCTTATAATGCTCATATCATAACTTCCATTATCTCTCCTCATTAGTATTTACCTCTGGTGTTAAACACAGAAAGTGATATTAACTATTGTTGTCGTGTTGACTCTACATTAAGCTCAACTGTTTGCCGTGGAAATGAGTTCCATGGTGGAAAAGGTTGTAGCTATGTGCAAACGATTTTTTTTATGTATCATCCTCTTTACCAACTTCTGTTACAAAAACTCTTAACTAAAAACCACAAAGCTAATTTGCCACGCAGTTGTTTCTTTATTAAAATTACCAAGACTCGTCGCTTAATCGTCTCGTCAAGTTAATGTTTTTTTTTTATTTCTCAAGCACAGATGTATTTTTATCAGACATACAATAATAGCTTGTTAATAATTTTAGTTTCTATATATCGTATAAATTAAAGCTATACTGGATTTTTAATCCAGACAATTGACTCGTACGTTCCGAAAGGTAACGTTTACTGATATATTATTATTCAGCACGTCTTTAAATATCGTTTGTTTCTCTTGTTTCTCGACTATGTTTTATTTTTCATTTTTAGGAGAAATCTCATTTATGCAGTTGAGGGAAATTCTTCGATTTAATTTGGTCTCGCAATTGTATAGTGTGTTGTGATTACAGTATCAAAGGTTCAAGGCTACGTCATTTTTATTGATATTGTACCAAAAATGTAAATCAAATGATAAAAACAGACAAGAAAATTCAAAATAAAAAAGTGAATAGTTTAATTTGATCTATCAGTGTCAAAGTGTAAAATAAAGTTTATGAACTGCTAGTTTGGATTGTTCTGACCGGACATGAAAAGGCGCCTCATGAAGGATTAGTATTAGAATAAATCCAAGTAAAACATTTCAAATTCTGATTGGCGATGGCGAGAACATAATGAAATCCGAGTGATTCGTGAATCCAAATATGTTATCTTTTTTCGAGTTATTGATAAAAAGATAAGTCCTTTAGCAATGGAGGCGATAAAGCTTTTAGAAGCTTTTCTACCAGCCAATCATTGGTCTCTTTAGCAGTCTACAGATTAAAGTAAAGTGTGCTCAAATACAGGCCACTCGATTCTCTAAGACAGGCGATGAAAAGGCTTTTGTTGTCTTAACAACACAGAGACGGCTTTAATTTCAATGTAACGATCATTAAAGATCAATTGTCATTGGATAACGCTTTGAGGTCGAGTCATTATGTGTCAGTGCCGCTGATTGGCCAATTGTCCATCCTCTGCTTTTCCAATAAATGGCCAATTACGCTTCCCATTTCTGAAACGTCCGCGTTTTCACAACAACCAAACCAATATTCCGGTTTCAATAGGGATTTTTGTTGAACACCACCCTTAATTTCAATGACTGCCAAACCGATTCTGGTTCGCCTATTCTGTCATTTTCCCCAGCCTTTGTGATACTTAACTTGATGTCAGATTTTATAAAGTGAAATCTCAGACGAAAATCAGCTGTCCAATGTGAATTTAACAAGTTTCGCAACATTTGAAGTAAAACAGAATCCCTGGAAATTAACGTTCTCTTGTAGCACTGCAATTTCAACTTCTCTTATAACTTTGAACGAAGTTCCCTTTGAACCACTGTGGCAACGAATTGATGACAACCAGCAAGAAATTGTTTAAACACCTTCTATAAACAACGTTTTTACTACTTGTAGGCGCATAACAACTGCATATATATTTTTATAACGAGTAATCACACTGGCACAGGGATAGCAACTAATTAAAGCCGATAAATAATCTCATGTTC